>CCAG010005444.1:0-23083 GCA_001077435.1 Glossina morsitans morsitans
ATAAATTTTTGAAATATTTTCAATTTGATTTTCTTGTTAATTCCAAATGCATTTTCTAAATAAATCATCATCCGAACCTTTTTGGTTTTATTTTTAGTCATTTTGAGTCTAGAATATCAAATGAATTAACATTTATTGTTCGTTTCATATAAATCATATGTTATGCTGCACTCCATTTGCTCAACTATACGCACATATCCTGATGTGTGTTATCCATTACATTATTTATTGACAAATTCTTCATGCGTATTTACAATTTCAATGTGACGTATTATATATATGTGCCCTTTTTCATATCTCTCTCTCTCTCTCTCTCTCTCTCTCTCTCTCTCTCTCTCTCTCTCTCTCTCTCTCTCTCTCTCTCTCTCTCTATCTCTATATATATTATATATATATATTATATATATATATGTTTATTTATTTATTTAGTTTATCAAAACTTATATTTTACGTATATGTATATAGATCCAAAGAATATATAGTTTCCTTTCTGTTAATCCAATACGATATGTTAGGTCGTTGACAATAATATTTGAAAAGAAATATCCTCTTGCTACCCACATATATATACATAATACAAATTAATTTGATGAGGGAGAGAAAAGTAAAATTTTTGAATTGAATGAACCGAATGTATTAAAATGAAAGCCTCCGGATTACATATATAGTGTACCCATATTTACGACTGAGGGTCGTAGCATTTTCAAGGTTAATATTTCTTACAATATCTAATGTAAAATCGGGATGAAACTATTAAATTACCAAGGGAGCCTCTTAAGGTTAAAATTAACTTTTTTCTTCTTCTTTCTCTATTTGCTTTCCAGACTCTTAGCAAAATGTCGCCGACATCATTGAAAGTAACCCATCGACAATTGGAATTAGGTGCTAAACTATCACTGCCACGTTGCTTGAACATGGAATATCGTATCGTTTTACGTCATTTGCAGAATAGCGATTTCAAGGAGGGCGTACGTGCTATGCTTATCGATAAAGATCAAAAGCCGAAATGGCAGCCAAACACTTTGGAAGCGGTTACTGAAGAGCGCGTACAATCATTCTTCGCTCGATTATCTGATATGGAAGAACTTAAATTGTAAATTGTTCTTCTTATGATTGTCGTAAATCGTTGTTGTCTTGTTGATGTTTTTTGTTCATGCACGATTTTAGTGGCTATGAGGCCGGCAATCAAAATTGTTTTAAGCTTGCTGAATGTGAATGTGTGCCTGCACTTTTCCTTCATGCTATCCATTATATTTCGAATTGGATGTTGCTAAATCGTTCATTTCGGGCATAAGCGTATAAGTGTAGTAGAGAGTGCTATGTGTTCACATCTTAGAACATTCCACACTTGGGCATTACATCCAATGAAATTGTTATTACATCCCGTTGAAATTGTTTTCATTATATATATATATACATACATATATACATACGCACGTATAAATGTTGGCACAACAACACTTTTGTTTAACTGATAACTGATATTTTTCTGAATGAGTTTTTTTATTCGTGTCAATTTCTTTCTTTTTCAATCTCTTTTGCGTAAATTTACAGAGAAAAATAATCTAACTTTGTCGTTGTAATGAGGAGACTGCCTAGCAACATCTAGCTCTCAACTTTATAACTCTGGCAAATCGGTTAAGTATATCGATATATGTATATATCATTATTGTTGAAGGCATTTAGTGAAATTATTGTGTATTGAAAACGAAAGTAAAGAAAGAATAAAATTAAGCTTAAGCATAAACAGTTATATACATATACATTTTTATAAAGTCTTGCAAAATGTGCCCGACATATAATTTTACTAATTTATACATATATACATACAAATATAAATATATTTAATAAATGCTTATAAGATGAAGGAAATAAACGAAAGTGAAATATTAGAAAAATTACTTAAGTTTAATACTTTCCTGTACCATATCATTTAGTTCGACCAGTTTTTCAATGTCAGATGGCGTAAATCCTAGTTTTGATAGTTCCCCAGTCCAGGCTAAAACATCAACACGTAATTGCAAACGTATCTTGTCATCATCGGATGTGATCGAATTGCTTAATGATACGGCGGAAGCTATTGCACTGCCACCAGCGCCACTTTTTAAGTTCTTTAAGCGTCTTAAAGATTCTTCGGTTTTTTGCACCGAGGTTAAAACATCATTAACAACGTCCGAGTAGCTAAACAAATAAAAAAAGATATTTCAATTAAGGTTTCAATTTGTTAAGCAGACATACTCACTCCTTTGTTAGCTTATTTAATACACGTTGTAAAACACTCTTCACTACCTTCTCGCCAAGATTGGATAGCTGATCTTCGTTGAAGATTTTCAAAGGCTTTAGTATTTGATCGACATAGTTCGAACAGCGTGTTGGGATATCGCGATTGGTTTTCCTATATAAACGGGGCAAATCATTAACTTGCCGCACATTCTCCGTGCCGCACTCGTTTATTAAAGTATCCACTAAAACTTGTTCTATTGTAAATAAATGTTTCGTTATTGTTCCTTTGATATCATTGAAAGACTTTTCCACAGTCTCTTTTAACAAATTCAATTCTTGTTGTTGTTGGTCTTGTTGCGTTGGTAAGTTCTTCAACACTAATGGAATTTGGTGTTCGTTTAGTTGCGAAAGCAAACTTTGTATGTCCACATACAAGGCCACTAAAAACGCGATTTTTTTGACTTCCACTGATAACCAATTTGGCTGGATTATAATTTGCAAAACATCCACAATCCAATGCGAAAGACGCAACAGTATCTGGATATGTAATTTAAAAAATTTTGGAAATACTTCTGGTAAATAAACGCCATCTGACCAACAACGGTTTATAGCCCGGATGGCACTGGAGAACGGCCTTAATTGAAAATGGTTTTCATCAACTTTTGCAGTTAAGATATCCGCGCTCAAGACTGGCTCCAATGTAGATTCAAAGTCACCAGCAATTTCCTAGACCGCAAATATAAGTAAATCTTTAGAAAGATTAAATGATTAACAAATAATGCGATCGTACTTGAAAACATATTTGAAAATAAACCGGTAGATTCCAACGTGCATGAAAACTTTTAGTTTGTTTATGCTGGCGAAAACCTATTATATTGTCCGAATTGGCTAATAGCTCTTCAATTTTATTTAGAAAATCTCTAGTGCATTTGTATTTGGCAAAAAACACTTCCGAATTGCCGGGAGCGAAAATCGAACACATATGCGTTTCCAAACGCATTTCAACGTCAGCCCAAAAACTCTCTACAACAAAGTTAAAGCCACGCACTTTGTCCGTATACTGAGTTAAGCGGAGCAAGTCAGTCATATGCAATGAAATGAAGTTAAGTATTTTACTATAAATACCGGCCAAACCTTGGGGGGTTTTTTGTAACATGTGCTCCGAGACAATATCCGACATGTAAGGTGCCACAAAATCTTCTCTAAACACTTTTTCCGCTAACACGGTTGCATCCAAAGTTATATAAATGCGTAAACAACGTTCTAATGGCTCCGAGCAAGTGCTGTTGGCTGTACGCACCGTCTCACCGAACAGAGAGCGTAATTTCTCATGAAGCGACGTTTCAAGTTTTTCAATACTCGTTTTTTGTCGCTCGTCTAAATATTCTGAACAGAATTTTTGATTGAATTTCAGCTGAACCAATTCTAAAGCAGCCCTTTCAAGATCGACCAACCTCGGAGTAGAACTACTTAACTGATTAGTTAACAAATTTTCTAACTTACTGATCGTTTCATGAACTTTCTTTAAACTTTGCAAATTCCGTTTCAATGCACGCAACTGCCGTTTTGTTGCCAATTTTTGTTGAATATCTTCTATATTTGTTTCGATTAAAGTGTGTATGCTCAAAATTTCATTGCGAAATTGATCTAACGGTGTTTGTATTCCAGCGATGGATTGATCAAGACCGACCAAGTTAGCAGAGAGACTTACGAAGTCAGCATAATCTTCGTTGATTAAATCGATCATTGAAGCTCGTAATCTCTTCAAATATAAACCCAAATTGTCACGTAGTAATTCCAAACTGGACACGTTACGATTTTTATGTAAAAACTCATCAACCGAAAAGTTTGCCTATAAAATGGATGGAAACCGAAAATACATTAAGAAATACGAAAAATTGCAGACGTTGATCACCTTTAAAAATTCATTTTTATCAAAACAAAGTGATTCTCCAGAATACTCTGACGAATGTTTTGATTGGCTCTCAAGCATTTTATTTTCCTTATTATTGATAAATAAAAAAAAGAAAGACAATTTTCACAGTTTGCAAAATTTATTATTTACTATATTAATAATAAAGTTAATAAACGTTAACGTTGCCACTTCTCCTTAGTTGTTAATTTTCTATATTAGTATTGCCATTCGTTTTGAATATTAAAAAAAAAACCAAATATACTACCACTTCTCATTTCTTACTTTGCTGAAGTACTAATCTTCTAAGAGAATAAAAAAATAATCTCAATCTGGACATATAACCCACACCTCAGTACAGTCCACATCTTCTCCATATCCAAAAAAATAAAAGAATAATAAGAATGTCCGGCCGCAGTAACGCACGTAAACAACCAAAAGTCAAAGAAAAAGTGATAATAGATGAAAACAACCCCATGCTAAGAGCATTTCGAGCTTACAGCATGGAATTAGATGCCAAGCATGATCGATACGAGCGTATAGTTAAACTCAGCCGCGATATAACAATCGAAGCTAAACGTATCATATTCTTATTACATTCCATTGATATCCGAAAAGGTAATAAGGAGAAGGTTTTGGAAGAAGCTCAACAACGCCTGGAGAAGGTGATTAAAGTAAATTTCAAAGCCGTTGCTCAGGAAATGCACAATTTAGATCCATATCAATATCGAGGCGCATACGCTCCAGGTTTGCAAGAATTTATAGAAGCCTATTCATTCATGGAGTACATGAGATATGCGGATGATAATTCAACTAGCCTAGATAATGAAGCCTCAATGTCCGATTGGCAACAGTTGCAAGGAAAAATGCAGTATATAGAAGCAGAGACAAATGACGAAATTTCTGCGGAAATGAAAGAACATAAACTTTCGTTTCACGTAGAACCTTCTGAGTACATATTAGGTATTTCGGATCTCAGTGGAGAGCTAATGCGCCGCTGTATAAATTCGCTGGGTAGTGGAGAAACGGATACTTGTTTGCTCATCTGTAAAGTATTACAGCATCTCTATAAAGGGTTTGTTTAATTATGGTAAAATTTACTTGGGAGATGACGCTTCTAAGGTAAATTTTCTTTCTTTGCAGATATATTGGTCTGAGCATTCCCAGATGCCGAGAGCTATCACGTAAAATTCATACGATGCGGCAAAGTGTATTGAAAGCAGAAGATGTCTGCTATAATGTCAAAGTACGCGGTGGTGAAGCTGCTAAATGGGGTTTAGAATCTGAAAAACCTAATGTTGACATAGATGAAGGTTTCTTTTAATTCTCTAATTTCAATAACATTAAAACATTTAATAATAAACTTTATATATTAAATTAAGATGTATCACTAGGTACGTAGTCGCTGTCATCCGATTCAGTACCGAAGGGATCTTCTTCATCGCTTTCATCGCTTTCATCGCCGAAATTAGCATGATCATTCTGCGATGAAGACGTTTGTGCACGTCGCCTCTTCTTTAATACATAATAGTTTTTGTAGTTGTCTTCGACATTTACTAAGAATATTTACGGGGTTAGTAGGTTTCAGACTATTCGGTAATATATACGTACTATCGCTGGGGTGCTTGAATTGTTGATAGTGTAGAGGATTAAAACGATAACAATTCTTGCCATATTTACAATCAGGAGCATTTGCATCAGCTTGTGGTAATGGGTGTAATTTAAAATCGTCATCACCTGGATGGGCGAATTCTAAACGATGTGATGGATTTTTTCTAAAATCAAAAACTTATTATAAATAGGTATGTATGCGTACATTATTGTGCACCTGTAACACTTCACACCAAATGTACATGATGAGCGATTAACTGGTGCCGGAGAAAATTGTGATGCGGAATTATCAGTATGTGCATTGTTTGTTGATTCAATGGTATTCATATTCATGAATGAATATGACCGTTTAGGCAGTTTTTAACTTTCAGGAGAAGCTCAAACGGGAAGTCAGATCAGTATCGGAATATGCCAAGTGTATAAATTTTATAGATTAAATTTAATATCCGTTTTATTGCGATAACCATCAGCTTATTTCTAAAGAAATAAAATTTGTAAATACATTTTTCTCATTAGTCACCTTGCGTATAGCAACTCTGTCATGTATTTCACTTGTTTATATATCTTGAACTGTTCTTAACACTGGCAATTCCTAAGTAATTAAAATCCTGATTAATTATCAAATTGGTGTATAAATATAATCCAGATAAATTCTGCTAATTCTAATTAGCATAATTAGAGTAAGAAATTATAATTTCCGTATAATTTTATATTTCACTTTGGTTTTGTAAGGAGAATTTATCGGCTATTTCAACTTGAGCTCGACGAGCAAACTGATAATAGCTGATAACAACCTTACAAAAGAATATTCTACTCGTTCGCTGACTTTTGACACCTATCATATATATATATATATATTTTCAAGTCCAAAAAAGTAATATTTTCCTCAACATGGTTGAGAAATTGGACGTGATAATTTTTGGTGCAAGTGGATTTACAGGCAAACATACAGTTTTTGAAGCGATTTCGGTTTTAACGAACTTAAAATGGGGTGTAGCCGGTAGAAATCGTATAAAATTAGAAGCCATACTTGAAGATATTGGAACTAAAGCCGGTAAAAATTTGATGAGTATCCCTATTATAGTAGCAGATGTCGATGATGAGTCTTCTTTGTTGCAAATGGCCCGACGCTGCCATGTGTTGGTTAATTGTGTCGGTCCTTATCGGTTCTATGGGGAGCCAGTTGTTCGAGCCTGCATTGAATCAGGCAAGATTTTGCTTTATTGTTTATGCTAATATTAAGAACGTTTACGTAACGTTTACATTATTAAATATATAATATTCGTGAACTAAATTATTTCTCCAGGAACTCATCATGTCGACGTGAGTGGTGAGCCGCAATATATGGAAACCATGCAATTAAAATATGATCGAGAGGCGCAAGAGAAAAATGTTTACATTGTTTCTGCGTGCGGTTTTGATTCTATACCAGCTGATATGGGCATGATATTCATTGAAAAAAATTTCGACGGAGTTGTTAATTCAGTGGAAGCTTATCTTCAGTCTGATGTTAGAGGCGGTCCTCCAAACAGTGCTGCCATTCATTACGGCACATGGGAAAGCGCTGTCTATGGTTTAGCTCATGCTGACGAATTACGTGGCATACGTAGCCAACTATACACAGAAAAATTACCTAAATTTCAACCAATTCTAAAGCATCGCCCGTTAATATTTCGTTCAGAAATAGTTAACGGCATTTGTTTACCTTTTCCAGGCTCCGATCGTTCTGTGGTAATGCGCTCGCAACGTTTCCTTTACGAAAAAGAAGGAAAACGCCCTATTCAAATGCATGCATACGTAGTATTTCGAACCTGGTTCATCGCGGTTTGCGCAGCTTGTTTTTTCGTTATGTTTGGCATGACGGCGAAATTTTCGTTTGGTCGTAAAATTTTGCTTAAGTATCCGAAATTTTTCTCGATGGGTTTAATATCACATGAAGGACCCTCCGAATCCCAAATGGAGAGAACTTATTTTTCTTTGACTATGAAAGCTTTGGGATGGCCAAAACCGGAACGTTCTTCAAATTCCGTTAAAGAATTTCGGGATCCCCCAACGAAAACATTAACGGTTAAGATATCTGGTATTAATCCTGGTTATGGAGCAACTTGCGTAGCATTACTTTGCACCGCCGTTATTATTCTCAAAGAGAGCGACAAAATGCCCGGAACAGGAGGAGTATTGTCTCCGGGAGCGGCTTTTGCAAAAACGTCGTTAATCAGTGAATTAGAAAAACATGAGCATGGCATGAAATTTGAAATTTTCGCCAATAAGTGAATAAAAAAAAAGCGTATATTTTATAAAAGAGGAAATGTTATTTGAACACGACTTCGTAATGGCATTGGCCTGCATTATTTTAAGCGACAGCGTAGCATCTAAACTTTTAAATCCTCAGTGCAGGCACCTAAGCTAGATAGATAGTTGATAACGTGAGTTTTTTTTTAAATAAGTTATGCCACTTGCGAGCTGCATCGAACTTAAAAAGAGGGCTATCCTCTTGTGGACAAGAGAAAAATTGATACGACACATATTAAGTCAAATAGTTTTCATCATTTTCTACAACTTTCTCCCACCTTTCCGTTTTCCATCCTTTCGGATCGTCGGCTTTACATGTGTACGTCAAGAAGAAGATGATTCATCGACTGCTAAACTGTTCGAAAGTTCATTGAGTGGGCTGGGTTTTCGCCCAATAACTCTTGCAACTCCTTGTCGTCGAACTTTCTTGATGCTCCAAGGCGTTTTATTTAGTTGACATCGAGATCATCCTCTTTAAACCGTTGAACCCAAAACACGACAATTGAGATATGATGAAGCAGTATCACCATAAGCTTCTAAAATCGTCTGATGGGCGTAATGAATATCGAAAAGGCAATTTTGAACGTTCCAAGTCTGTGTACGTCAAAGATAATACTCAATAATACTAAAGAGAAAATAGGAGGGTAATCACTGAAACTTAGCTTTTATTTTCGCATTCAGACATTTAAGGAAAAAAGCTGAAAACCGAATCCAAAGTGTTTTTTACTACTTTACTTTTTTTTGAGAAAGTCAAAATTATCGAATTTAACCGTTACATATATTGATACTTCATTATTTTTTCATTTGTCTTCTTCTTCATTATTTATTTTATTTCTAGACTGTACATTACATTACATTATGCAGCAGTGTGGCAACCTTTAGTGTCAATTAATTGCGTAAAGCTAAATAATTTTAATTTCTTACTTTCCTTGAAAAAAAATTGTTAAATAAAATTAAAGCGTTTTTCAAAATTTCTTAGGTAAGATTCCATTTTATACTGTGTTTATGTTTGGTACATATAAATAAATTTTCTACAGTTTATCAAATTAAGGCGGTGTATATATATAGTGTTGCTGTGATTCTATTTAAACATTTATAAAAATGTTACATTTACGAAATCATAAACTTTTCCTACCGGTAATTAAACAATATTTACGTTTTCAAAGTTCGGTGCGAATGGATTACTACGATGAGTGTGCGAAAAAACAAAATGTTGTCATTGAGCCTTTACCCGAACGTGAAATGATACGCGTTAAGGGCGACGATGTTATAGACTTTTTACAGGGTCTTGTAACGAATGATATCACACAATTTCAAAAAAATCCGAATATTAATAGCATGTACGCCATGTTTTTAAATAAATCGGGGCGGGTGCTTTATGATACTATTTTGTATCGCACCAAAGATCCGGACAGAGTGCTTATTGAATGTGATAAAAATATATCGAACGAATTGAGAAGGCATTTACGTCTCCACCGAGTACGACGTAAATTGCAGATAGATCCATATCATGATGAATACAAAGTGTGGACCGTATACGATCCCGATGTAGATGAGAACGCACCCGAAAAACAAATAAATGAATTATTTTATTCAAGACATATAATTATTTCGACAGATCCACGGCTGCGAAACTTAGGTAAGCGTATTATAGCCAGATCTGATAACGAATTCAGTGATCTCGCTAAAATGTACGCCCGTCTCGGTCACGTGGTTGTAACACATCCGGCAACTGATTGGAATTATCGTGATCGCCGTTATACTTTTGGTCTCGCTGAAGGTATATGGGAAATGCCTCCTGGCAAATGTTTCCCTTTAGAGGCCAACTGCGACTTTTTGAATGGAGTTGACTTTCATAAGGGATGCTATTTGGGGCAGGAGCTGACTGCGAGAGTATATCATACAGGCGTGGTACGCAAAAGGCACATGCCAGTACGTTTCACAGTGCCCCCGGCTGATGCTGAACGCAAAGATGTCATGTCCCCAATAGGTGTCAAAGTTGGTACAATTATAGGCGCAACATCTAATCGGGCTTTGGGCTTAATTCGAGTCGAGCGTGCTTTGCAATCTCGTGAACTTCAAGTCGATAGTGGTCGCTGTTACGTTGTAAAACCCAAATGGTGGCCAGAAGAAGATGCGGACAGAGTGTCGATTGTTAAAGGCAGCTAAAAAAAATAAATTAATCTCTTCAAAACGAAAAACTCTTTAAAACAAATTTCATTTTATTTCTAACAAGTTTTTAATGTTACTTTCGGACGATTAAAAGAGAAAAAAATATAATATAAGTTTTATGCATTGCAGTCGTACAGATTTATTGCCGGGTGTATATCTGTACCCTTGCAATGCATAATTCGAAAGGTAGCTGCTTATCATAAGCCGTGGCATGAATTTTCTTCGACAGGAATGCCCGAAGACTCATCGCCAGAATCGGAACCGTCTTGTTCCAATCGAATGAAGGGAAGTGATGTGTGCAAAGACTTACTTATTGAAAACCGATCTGTGGAGCCACTGGAATTATTAGTAGAGAATGAGAATGATGAAATAGAACGTTTACAGTTACCAAATGAAGTTGTGAGTGAAACAAAGAAACCGGCTGAAGAGGATGAACGTGTTGCTAAAATTGATTTTCGTTGTTATATTTGCGGTATGCGTGAAATGGTTCATTATTTCGGCAAAACACCTGCTTTTGTCAAAGGTTTGCAATTTCGTGAATCTACATACGTATTAAGGGATCCTTTCCAACCGCCACCACCATACCGGAAGCCTAAAGCTGAATACTTCGTAGCCATTGGGTCGCATTGTTGTGGTTGTCATAAAACAGTTTGCAAAGATAATGAATGCAGTTTTTTTTATGTGAACACATATTGCTTACCATGCGCCCGACAACAAATGTCCAATTTCCCATTGGAAATTCAGCAAAAATTACATAAACAATAAAAAAAGCATCCATTAACTTACTATAGCAAAGTAAATATATATGTTTGATTTCTTTAATTAACTTTTATGAATACGAGATAAGATGGTCCTCAGATGGACCCAGATATGTAAAACGAAAAGCAAACAATAACAAAATCTACCGACCGCACGTAAACGAGCACAGGTAAGCAGAAAAAAGCTGTAAATTCTAATCCGTAGGAGAAATTTTTCTAAAACTTGGTACAAATATTTCATAGGATCATTAATATATGAGTTAGGAACCGGTACCAAGTGGTTAATTAACGGCAACTTGGAAAGAGCTTTTATAGTTTCTCATATTTTTCTAAAGTACTACGCGAAAAATGGGACGAGTGTATTTTTTTCAGCATGGACGGACAAATCCCTAATTGCGATATCGATCTTCCTTCTCATTTCCCCGCTTTCGGAATAATTTTTGGGCAACTTTCATCATTAAACATATCTTTACTCTGTTTTCTCTTTCAAGGCGACTTCGATTCTCAAGCCTTTGTTTTTGTTTTCCTTATGCCTGTTACCAATAATTCTTTATGACTTGGAAACCTTTGTTAACGACTGAATCGGCATTTTGTGGCGTTGTTTTTATTTTAATTTGTACAGCGAGCGAGCCCCTTTTGCTTCTACTTTGTCTATGCCTGGATGGACCGTTGCCCAAATGTATTTCAATTCCAATACCAAAGCAAATGCCTCAAAGGATTTCAAGCAAATATAGGCTACATATTTGCAATTTGCTTCTACAAATGTGGCATTGTATAAGCGGTTTACATAGTAATTCTTAGATGAGCCAAGAGTCTTTGTGCTCACCTACCTTCACCTCAGGGAAAACAAGATGAAATAAAATATATAAAGATGGTCTATATTAGTAGGAAATTAGGTTCCTATTTTCCATGTCAATTACTTAGAAAACTGTACAAGAAATTGGTTGTAATATGTAAAAGGAAAAATACAAGGGATCTTAGGTAAATAAGCATATTCAAGCGAACAACTGCGTTTATAGAAGTACACCTTTTAATTCGGAACAGAAATTGATTCCACGCTTTGTTCGAAAATTTGGCCGGGTTGTTAGAATATGAGTTAAGAAATGATATCATGGTAGATCAACTAGCATGATAGAAGTATTTTCTTTCGACGATCCTTCTCAAGGCAAACATAACTTCTTTTGTTTTTTTAATTCTCAGCTCTTATAGCGAGGATGCATTGTTTTTTTTCTTTTGGGGGATATACATCGGCAATTGCAATGTAACTCTTCTTTTGCGTTATTTCTTCGGGATCGGAGCAATTTTTTTGGCCAGTTTCAGCATTTCGTCATTAGGCTTTTTCTTTTTTTGTTTTAACTTCTTCTTCATAGCGATGTCGATTTTGACGCCTTTGAATTCATTTTTCTTTTGCTTAATATCATCCGATTTTTGTAACGTACGGTTTTTTCCCGTCGATTGATTCGAATCATTTTTGATATTTGTAGCGCGAGCTTCTCTTGCTGTTTGTTGTTTATTAATATTATATCGTTCCACATGGATGGGCCGTTCATCCAACATAGTTTCATCTAACTCTAGTGCCAAACCAACTGCATCAGGGGATTTAAAGCAGACATAAGCGACGCCTTTACATCCCTTTTCGCCGCCTTGTAAGCAGCGAATATAATCAATTTCACCGCAACTGCTGAATATTTCTCGTAAAGCATTCTCGGTTGCAGCTAAAGAATTAAAAAAAAAAAAAATGAAGAAAAAATTATTGGTTCTCCGCTTGCAATTACATTGCAAACATACAATATTTTAAGTTGCCCACGAAAACGGTCCGTTTCGCGTTGGTAGGCGCTTTACATATATCGGTTATATCGGTTCGAGTAATTCTTAGATGATTGCCTTTGAATTCAGTGCCGTTTAGTGCCAAGGCTCGCTCAGCTGCTTCGCTGTCTTTAAGGACTATGTACGCATTTAATGAACCTGCTTCCCTACGCATTTTATTATTCTTCCAAATTTGACCGTTAGCCATGCGTATACGTACGGAATTGACGGGCCCATAGTCTTTGAAAAGGCGCAATAATTGCGCTCGTTTCGCGTTAACTGGTAAATTGCCTACGAAAACTGTGGCGGCTTCTATTGCAGGATCTCTTAAGAGTATTTCTGAACAAAAAAGTCAGATTAATAAGTTTGCCAATACTTTGCATACACTTTACATACCCTCCCGTATCTGCATTTTCAACTTTTCACGTTTCTCCGCTCTCCGTTGCTTTTTGGCCAATCGTATATCAATAAGGCTTTTCGATTTCGTTCGGTTAATCATAGTTGCCTCTTTATTCTCTTCATTGCCATTTTGATCAAGCGGTTTATCCATATTCACGTTCTTCAGATTTAAGATATTGGGATTTTTAACCTTGTTAGACGGTTGCGATGCGTAATCTTGACCTGATGGTTTGTTTAGAGAGGAAACATTCTCCGGCTTTTGCTCTTTCAGTTGCAACCTTTTTAATTCTTTTTTTTGTCGTTGGGCCAATTTTTTTGCTTTTTTCTTTTCCAAAAGTTTAATTTGATCAGCGCTAAGGTTTTCCTTTATGCCAATAGCCGTTTTCTTATCTTTTATATTATCCAATTTGCCTTCATTATTTTCAGTTTTAGGTAATTTTTTTACTTTCTTTTTCTTAAACTTCTTCATTCCAGCGGGATTAGGGCTTTCAATAGTCATTTTCTTATCATTTATATCATCCAATTTGTCTTCATTAGCTTCAGTTTTAATTATTTTTTTTGCTTTCTTTTTCTTAAACTTCTTCATTCCACCAGCATTAAGGTTTCCATCTTTATCATTAGTTGATTTGTTTTGGACGATTTTATCCGATTTGTCACCTTCGGTTCTCAGCTTTTTCTCGGCAATTGTATTCTTCAATGCAATGTCATCATAATTGACTTTGCTAAGGTTCGATTTATCGGCGGCGCTTTCTTTTTTTTCAATGTCGCCGGATGATTTCTTACCGGTCTCCGTTTCGCCTCTCCTTAACTGTTTCAAATTAATCTCCTTTCTTGAATTGTGCATTTTCTTAGCTTCCAGGAGCTCATTCTTCGCTTTCATCGAACTTAATTGTTGTAAAGTGTTTGCACCAACTTCTTGAGGAGGTTTCTTCCTCAATTTTTCCTTTTTCTTTGTTATTTTGCCGTTCTGCAACAACTGTTTCCCTCCTTCGTCTAGTTTTAATTCATCATTCCTCGATTTTTTCATATTTCTTCTCAGTTTCAAAAATAGAATTCACTTATGCTTCCAATCCTTTTCAAATAGAGATAATCGATTTCAAAATCTTCCGATGACACTGCAACGATTTTATGATAGTTGAATACACACAATCAACAATTGGAAGATTTATAAATCTTTTTTTTTTTAAATAAATTCAATTCCCGCGAACTACTTTATTGCACTTAATATCAAGTCAGTTTTTTTTTACATTTCATAAACGTCTTCGATTTCCATATTCTGAAAGGTAATCGTGCAAGCAGTCGTCAATCGCCAAGAGAATGTTGCCAAACTTGATGGCGATTATCGCCAAATGTGCTTTGTAATTTACGTCATATCTGGCAACAATAAAATTGAACACGTTTTTATTAGTATTGGGTATAAACTAAATAAAATGACCACAAATCTGCTTTTTAGAGTTGCGTTTGTAAACAAGCAGGTGCATAGGAAAAATACAACCAGCTGTTAGAAAATGAATCAATAATTCAAAAATATAACAAAATTGAAAAAAAAAAAAAACAACATGTGTGTGCAAAATTGCCTTTGTGAATTGTGAAGAAAAAGAAAAGAAAAATTTAATAAAAGTAAGTACAATTTTTTTTTTAAATATTGAACCAAATTAATTAATTTATTTTTGTAGTCTAACACAAATGTGTTTTCTATTCATTTCATTTTGCATGCTTGTGTTGTCTACCAATTTGTTTATATAAAGCAAATAAACTTAATTCGTCTTTCATTTGCTAAGTTTCTGCCAGTTATAAATGCATTGAAATAAAAAATTTGAGGGGTGTATTGGAAAGCTGGTGGCAATGATATCTGATTAACCTCTTGGCGATAATCAAATATCTCCAAAAAAAGCCGTCAATAGTTCCAGCGATAATTGCCTGATTACATGATTACCGTCTTAGATTCATCAGTTCTAAGTTGTCACCCCTTAAATTAAAATCCTTTTATTCCCATTTAAAATTTTTTATTCTAGATGTGGTAACCATATCATGAGAGTGGATAGCATTGTTATATTAATTGTTAAATTCGTTTCGTGAAGACAGGCATCTTTAGAAGTCGGCGATTTAATTGTTGCATATTCAGGATTTACCTAAAAAAAAAAATCAGAAAAATAAATCCAGCTTAACTCAATTAAAAAAAGTTAATGAATTACCCAAATAAATAATTTACTCAAAACAGCGAATCTTCTATTGTTGCTGCACTAAATTGCAGAAAAAGGAGAAGAGTTCTTGCATCTAAGAGCTTACATCAATCAAATAATTAATAAAAAAAAGGTTTGTGTTTGTGTTTGTGAAAATTGTTTAAACATTATTTCTTATATATTGTGTTTGTCTATATGTGGTACAGTTCTGCAAACTTCCATAAGAAGAAATAATGAATTTTAAAGAAATCGAATAACTGTTTCGATTAACTGTGCGCAAAAAAAAATTTTTTAATATACATACATATACGGTCAAGGAAAAAAAATAGAATAATAAAAGAGAACTTGCGAAATAAAAGGTGATTCACATCGCGTACACCCATTTTGACAAGTTTTTTTTTAATTGCTTTCAATTTGTTTTCTTGTTGCAAAAGGAATTTTGCCAGAAAACATGCAAAATTTATCAAAAAAATTTTTTATTAAAATTTATTGGGAAATATAGGTGAAAATATAGAAAAAAAGGTTGTCAAAAGAGGGATTGCCGACAAAAGAAAAAAGGAAACGAAAAACTTAACGAACGTAAAAATTGAAACGAACGATTTGCTGCGCAGGATTTGAGAGAAGCTAATAACTTTAAAAAAAGAGAAATATAGATATATAGAGAAAAAAAAGAGAGAAGGATTTAAATATTGTGCAGGTAAAAGAACAGAAGAAGGCTACAAATCAATTAAAGTTTTTCAGTGCGTGCATAACCTGAAAATGGATCACGAGGATACATTTGAATATATCCAAAATAATTCGCAATATTATAGAAATATGGAGAATAGAAATATGCCGCAGCAATTGAATGTTGCCGGTTGCGGGGCTGACGGAGTTAGCGATGTCGGTGGTAAGTACGAAGAACATCACCACGAAGAGCATGATGCCGGTGATGACAATGAGTGGAAATACGTCAAAGAGGTGCAGCAGAGCGAAAAGCAGCAATCTTTAAAAGTTTTCGGTAGCGATGATTTAGCAGAAAAAGTTAATGCTGCTTCAAGCCCACATTTGTTTGGCAATAGTGATGACAGCGATGGTATTGTCGATGCCGGTAACAAGTTTGTATTTGGCAATGGCAACGCAAATGGCGTCAGCGTCGACACCTACGAAAGGCAGCAGGCGTACGAAGAAGAGGAAGAGATGATGATGGGTAATGGTGTGTCGTCTTCTTTGGGTGTGTACGATGAGAAACCCTTTGCTTCGGACGTCGACGTGGAAATTTTTACAAACGATGGCGATTTTTCAACTACATCTAACGTGACTGATTCTGTGCAAGATAATGTGCCACAGGTTGATGTTAAAATTGAAGCATCTTTGCAAGATTATTCGCAGCAGCCAGATTTAGCTGAAGAAGAAGAGCCCAGTACTACAAACGGGACCAGCAGCCTTAGCGAAAATCCACAGCAACCACTGGCGGAACAATTAAATGCATATGATACAATGTCGGCTCTAGAGGATAAAGAAAACGCCGATCCTTCGACAAAGAGATTGTCAGTTGGTGAGCGTATTTCCCCTCCTCAAATGCTTTCACTCGAACAAAACGCATCACAACTTAATCCAGATGCCAAAGAATTTGTTCCTAATTTTGGTTCTAATCCAGCTTCACCCACTTCACCTTTGTCTGGAACTAATCAAATAGTTTTTGGTCTACAATCCCTTGGGACCATTGCACCTCGTCAACTAATAGTTGATGATGATTTAGTTGCCCAAAGTCCCCGTAAAACTGTTGATGTGAATATGGACGCCATACCCCTGCCTAGAGAATTAGCCGAGTTCGAACAAGAAGCTGCTCAACGCCCTCATGAACTCGAACAAGGTGATAGTGAAATTAACGATGATAGCATGTCCGATCAAGGAGAGCAGCAACTGCCCTTTGATCATCCAAAGGCGATGTCATCACCTTTTGATTTGGCTGACCATGGTCCAGAAACTTGTGTTGATCTTGAAATTAACGATGATGTCATGAAACGTTCTGTATATGTGATCAACAGTGATGAGCGCATAGAAGATATTTTGAATTCTGTTCAAGCATTACCAACCGACATCGAAAGTTGCAATAATTCGTTTACTGAAGAAAATGCAGCGGAGACCACTAATGTAGGGGATAAGGAATTATTACAAATTGAAGAGAAAGAGCATGTCTCGCATTCGCCCTCTACTGAGGAAATGCATATAAATATTATTACCGGCGAAGAGAAGACAGTCGATGACGCCCACAATGTGGCGGATATTAATAGTGCTGTCACTTTACCAGAAAACATTAACGTGGAAAATGATAGTTTGAAGGAACCAGATGAATTGCTATCAGTATTATCCGAGACAAATCTACCAGTTAGCATCGAAAATCCTTTCGTAAGCAGCAACGATTTTATGAATGAAATAGTTGACGAATCTATCATACCGACTAAGTTTAATGAATTGGAAAATGAGAAGACTACGGCCGCTAAATGTAATGAATTGGAAAACGAGCAGACAACAACAATGGCTTGCGAACATAATTTAAACGTGCAAGAAATGGCTAGCAGCCCATTATCATCAACCGAAGAGAAGCATTTGGTCGAAGAAACTAAAGAGTCCCAAGCGGTAATGGAAATGGAAAGTGAGATGGCGGCTCTTACGCAACAAATGAATGAGATGATTTTAATTCCAAGCAACGATGGCCACTTTTCGGAGGTAAGTTCAAGTCACTTTCCTCTATTTTTAATTTCACTTTTTCTCTTAAATTTGTTTCACTAAAATTTCCATTCAAATCCAAGTAATGATGTGTAATGTGCAGCAGAATGATTTTTTTAAAACATTTGGTTTTTGAATTGAATTGATTGCGTTCTTGTCATTTCAATTAGTACCGACAACTCGCTGACAGCTTCCTCCTATTGCTTTATACGAATTTTGTCGTTTTAGCCAGACATGGGCAATCGTCTAATGACGCTAGGGCTTTTCAAAACAAAAAAGATATTATGAAAGCATTCCTGCTTTGCGCCAAAGTTAAAGAAGACTTTAATAGGAATTTAAGGTTAATGTTCATATAATTTTCTGCGTTAGATCAGCGGAATTTTAATGTTTTGGGGGGGGGGGGGGTAGGGGGGCCTTTGTTGGATTTCTCTGTTTCAGTTTTCTTCCTTGTGTGCAGGTATATTTATGTAATTTCAATTTGAATTTATTAAGAGCGTAAGTGGTTCATTATAATTTGATCACATTTTGTAATAAACATGGGGGTGAGATTGCCATTGCAATAGTGAAAGGCATCAGGCAAATGATACGAATGACGTTTTTGTTTTAATTTTAAGCAATATTCGTTGACCTTGATGCCGATGAGATTATTATTTAATTGTAAAATTCTATAAATATGAATAAATACTGTCAAAAGTCATATTACAGACATTGGCAATGAGTGGCAATGGCAGTGAGGAGGAAAACATTTTCTTTCTAATGATTCAAATGTTTAAGATATAAAATCTATTTTCTCTTCTCGTTGTGTGTGCTACAATGTTGTTTGTGAACAATTCCACTCTTCACTTGTTTTCACCCAATACAACCGTTAGTACGTGAGGGCATGCATAAATTTAATAAAATAATTCATTTATATATATATTTTTTTTATTTTTTTTCTTATTTTACTGCTTTTTTTTCTTTTAATGTGTCACGCATTAATCGTACAATGCAGTCATAAGTAGTTTTAACTTGTTCATCACTCTCTGTCGCCTTCTCTTTTCCCCCCGTCATTGTATTTTGTTTGTTTGTTTGTTGATATGCTTTTCAAGTTTTCATTTTACAGTTTAGTTTCGGATAAGAAATATTGCATTTAAAACTGTAATCAGATTGCTTTAGTATAATTTACATATGTTACACACGAACAAACCCATACACGCACACAAACATACACGTGGGTAGAGTAAGAAAAATTTGTTTATGTGAATGCTGGACAATAGGGTTCATTTAATTGGGTCATACAAAGCTATCAGACTTCCTGTGAAAAAAAAACAGTAAATTTTCAGTTTCATAAAGCATGCACATGCATGTTTTCTATACGCATCACAGAGTGATACACTCAGCCTATTCAACGTTTGTAACATTGGAAATACGCATAACATGTATACATATGCCTGATATATTGTGCAAGTTTGGAGAAATTCTTACAGGGCAAAACTTGGAAAACTGTTTTTAATTGTATGCTATACATAACATAATTGTACCCTACATCACTTGTGGTACAGGATATGTTAAACGTATGTAACACACCGAATGGCTTAAAATAGAACTACCTTTTATTATACTGATCAATTCCGAATCATAATCTCAATTGAGCTAAGCTTGTCTGTCCGCCTGACGACTGTCCATGCATTTTTTTTATTCAAGCTACAATTCGCAATATTTAAAATATTTTGATGAAATTCGGCACAATGATGTGTTTTGACGCAAGAACCAACGCTACTGAAAATGGTTCGGATCAGTCGACATTTTCGACCACTCCCCATATAACGCCCTATTCTGAGAAGTCGTGATATGGGAAAAAATTGCAAGTTTCAAAATTTCTCGTCAAAAATGACTGTGTAGTAGTATTTCGGCATTCCAAGTTGGTATGAAAAGTTTGTACCGGATGGGAAAATTTTTGAACTACACCCCATATGACGAAACTGAAGTTCATACGACAAAAAATTCGAATTTTGAATATTTCAACGCAATGAAAATTTTATCATAAGAATAATTAAACATAAAAAAAATTAACTGCACCAAATTTGGACCGTCTCAGCCTACCCTAATAAGGATTTTCACAAAAATTGAACCTTTGTAGAGCAGAAAAGACGGAGTTTAATATGTGATGATGTGAAAGTTCACCCTTAATAGTAATTTCATACAAAAGTAAAAATTGTGTTAGACAATGTGGCGTAAAGTATTTTATGGTCGTTCGTGTCCGACTGTAATAGTCTTACTTGTCTTTTTTCGAATATTATGTCCACAAGGTTGTCTTGTTTTGATTATGAAAACTATTTAATAAAAGCTATTAGTTTGGCTTATGACAAGTCTGCAAAGTATGTACAAAGTATGTAATTATTAAAGAGTAAAGAAAAATTAGAAAATCTCAATGGGGTATGGGGTATCAATATATTTAATCTAAATCGAATATAATTTCCGTCTCGTTTTTCATTGCTATTGATTTTATAACGAAGTTAAATATGTTTCTGTTAAAAGCAGTTTTATATATATATATATATATGTATATAGTAAAAAAAAAGAAGGAAAACAACAAAATTAGTAAACAAACACAAAAGTAGAAACATATGGTTTTTTTTTGTAAATCGTAAACGTTATACAATGCCATACAGTTTATCAATGTTTGTTTATGCGTCTATTTAAGTGGATGTTTGCAAAACTGTAAATTATTGCTTTTAGTGTTTATATATATATATATATATGTAGCTATTGATTTTATTTTTATGCGAAAATAATAATAAATTTTTAAGTGTGTGTTCATTATAGCCCCTTGTGTGAGCAAATTGCAAAAGTTTACGATCTCTCCTTAATAAACTTTATCACCTATGATTTCTTTACCATACTTATCGAAAATTATTGTACCAGTATTTAAACGATTTATTAATGTTCCCTTTGGTATTAAAAATTGTTTTGATAATTGCATTAGTTAGGTATAGTTAAATGTGGCTCAATCAATCAATGGACCGTTAAAGATATTTATGGGATTAAAACAATTTTATTAAAATGACGATTTGACAATGATTTGACTATGCGAGCGGTAGCAATGGAAATCACGGGGTATTTTTATTAGTCATTCCGTCAGTCGTGCTAAGCTGGCTAGGGCTGGTAGACTTTACAGCCTAAGGTACTTTCTCAAGCCTGTCTAAAAATATAGGGAGCCTTGAGAAAGTTCGTGGATTTCGATTTAAAAAAAAAAAAAATTGACTCAACTTTCGTCGTTGTCGTCAGCGCAATTTTCTTGCATATACTTTTAAGTTTAATTTAAGTTTATTAAATTAATAATAATAATTATTATAAACAATAACGCTATGCAATAATAATTACTATAGTTGATAATTAATGTGCAAATAAGACTCTGGCGGTACAATCATCAACAACAGTAAAGGTAAAGACGTAAATAGGACCGTATAATAATATAAGACCTGAGGCGTGAATTTTCTCATGTAAATATCTTCTTGGTGTTCGGGTTCGTGTAAGCTTGTGGAGCGAAAATTTTCTAATATTAAATTCAGAATCCAATATCTGCAGCGAAAACTACGATATCCTATCATATCTCCGCTTGGTGAAGATAGTTTTATTGGAAGCATAATTTGATTTTCCCATATACACAACAAAACATTTAACTAAACCTAATTTGGTAAAGATTGGAGTAAAAGATAAGGAGTGCCATAGCTTTCTTAAGATGTTGTGAATACGCATAACTGTGTAATTAACATGTCGCTGCTCGCTCAAGCGAGAGTTGAGCAAACACACTCAATATCCTCATCGACCTGTAGAGTGCCATAGCTTTCTTAAGATGTTGTGAATACGCATAACTGTGTAATTAATATGGCGCTGCTCGCTCAAGCGAGAGTTGAGCAAACCCACTCAATATCCTTATCGACCTGTACGCGATATCACAACGGTGATCATCAGTATATAAGTGAATGTTACAATCCTGACAGCCAGGAACTAAGTCATTTATAAAAGGCCTGAATATGGTTGGCCACAAAATGGGTCCTTGGGGGACGTCAGATGTAACAAACCCAAGTTCCGAAAAAACATCGCCAATTTCCACACGTTGATGCCGATTTCCCAACTAGGACTTAATTACGGACGAACTGAAACCATAATAAAAAATATCAAGTTTTTGTAATAGTAAGTTGTGATCAACGGTATCAAAGACCTTAGAGAAATCTATCATAGCAAGAATGGTCAAATCCCCTTATCATACCTTAGACGAATGTCGAGAACTACGAGCACTGCCGTATTACAACTATGCCCGGACTTATAATCCGATTGATTGCCACAAAATAATTTCTTAGTATTCAAATGCAATGCAATCTGATCAGTTATCAGGCATTCAAAGACTTTCGATGGAACATGGAAAATACTAATCGGACGAAAATCATCAGGAAGGATGGAGGATGTCTTTTTCCCAATGGGAGTGATGGGATGATCGTTATTTTCCAACACTTAGCATATAAGCAAGTTGTTATAATATGATTAAATACATGAGTCAAGGCTGTAAGGATGTGTTTGGCGAACCAACTTGATAAACCTGATCCCGACGTTGTCATCACCAACAGAATTAGATTTAATGCTATGTACAACCCGAGATACTTCATTCTCGGTGAAGGAGAAGTTTTGTTATGCAGATATATAACCTTCCGATTTACAAGCAAGGAACGGTTGCTGCACCCAGGGTTGGATTTCTAAAAATGATCATTCAATGCTTCAAGGTTAAGTTCATTTCACCATCGGACTCCTTCTAAAATCTAGTTTCATGCCAGTATACCTGCACTTACCGAGTATCTTCCAATTGATCGCATTAGCACAGTTTTTCCAAATTTTGTTAGCTCCATTCATACATTTCTGGACAATTTCGTAAAGAGTATAAAAGCCGATGATTTGATTGTTTTTTTTTTCTCAAGGCGTTTAATGATTATGTAAGGGAACAATTATGGTAAACAAATGACTTAAGCGCCCTTCAATAA
>CCAG010005447.1:0-32051 GCA_001077435.1 Glossina morsitans morsitans
GTAACTCACTCTTCGATACAGTCAAAAAGTTTAGAAAGGCGACTAACAAGTTAGCACATTTGGTTCCAAATCCCAGTGCGGTAAATCAGACTTGTATATCGATTGGTTTGTGGTCGTAGCTGTAATGCGTGGGCGAATAGTAAAAAGAAAACAAAAAAAAAGGGAAAACTCTCCGTTATATGATAAACCATTCGTCAAATACACATCATCTAAGTTGCCAAATTAAAACCGAGTTGCTTCAGATCATACCTGCTCGCTGCTTCCATCCTTTTCCGGTCATCGCTTATTATTATCCGCCTACGTACATAAAATCGTGTCGCTTTCTCATAAATTTTAACGAAGTGAAAATTCGTAAACCAAACATCTTTTTATATATTTACAGCTTTTTAAAAACACATCAAATTTTCCAGTTTACAATCGATAAACTTTTCACACTTCATTCATTTTCACTTTATGCCAAAACAACGGTTTCGAAACCCTTTTCTTCTCTTCTTCATTTTTAGTTTCGCCTTCTTCCAATTTTAATGGCATCCTTTTTATTTTTCACTTCATTTGCAGTTTTGTACATTTTCGTGAAATAGGAAATTTATCGCTAACATTAATTTGTTTTATGAACTTTGAGCCATTTTTCCTCCTTATAATGAACAACGTGCTGGCCTGGCAGAAGTGATTTGAGTTTTTACAGTAGCTTTATAAACAATTGGTCCCTCGTCAACGTAAACAAATTATACGCATAAATGTCTATCTGAATGGCATACTTTTAGGCAAAAGGAAAAGTCCCATAGTAGTCAAATAAAATGAAAATTTATTAAAACTAAATTTTATATAAAAAGAAATAACTGCTGCACAGATACACGACAAAGGCATTAATAGGCGTTAAGGAAAAAGGAGTCCATAAGAAACATGAAATTATAACTAAACGTATTGTGTAAGTGATTCTTTTTTTTTCTTTTTTGAACATGTACTAGGATCTCTACAAATGCTACATATTAGCTGCTGATGAACCAGAGGAGTAGACCACTTAAAGTAGACATAAGACGTCAGAGTTAGCTAAAAATCTAATCTCCCATCCATTTCCTATGCAGCTCTATTGAAATGTTTTTAACAAACTTGTGTACCGTTTGTATACTGAAATGAAAAACATCAAATAACTATCATAATGGTAACGGATGAAGTGTTTGCTAAGTTATTATCGTATTTTATTTTTGCGATTTCTTAAAGAAGGCATTTATAGCGAACGTATTAATTTCTTGCCTCAACGTACACTAACCTAAAAAAGCTTGAACTGTTAGTGTTTCAAATATTTTTCCTTTGTAAGGCGCAAGAAAACTTTCTTTCCGCTTATAGATAGCAATATCAATGAACAGAAGGATTCGCGGGAGAACGTGACTAAGAGTCGTATTCTGAGCAAGATCACAACGAAGTTGCAAGTCATAAAAGTGATGCATGCGCCAATTTGTTGTTGTAGGTTTCGTAAATTTATAATTTTTATAACGGAACTTAATATTGAAGTGATTTATTGTCATTGTTTCATTTGTTCATATTTGAGAAGACAAAGTTTGATGCAAAGTCACAGAACCTATCCTGCTGAACCGCTCTTCCGATCTCCTATAGAAGACGACTGCAAGTCAACTCGCCTATACTCGCTTCTTGCATTTTTCCTGCGCACAACATGCAAATGTTTTACGTGTTTAATACTAATCAAGGAGAACCATAGCTTCCTTTTGTACCCTACACTACAAGAGTATATTAAGCTTGTGCGGATGTATGCAACACACAAAAGAGCGTTCTAGTAAACCGTTCGATTCAGTAGCACTTTCTATTAAGTTTTGGCGGTTGTGTGCAACACCCAGAAGGCCGTTCTAGTATACCGTTCGATCCAGAAGCACTTTCTGAATTTTGTCCATCGGTCCGTCTTGTTTTCTTATGTTCAACATACTAGCCGCAATTGTTGAAATATTTTAATGAAACTTGGTACAGTATCGTGCTTTGGTCCGAGGACGAACGCTACTGCAAATGGTTCGAATCGAAATACTTTTTTTTCGGACAGTTTCCCATATAACGCTTCATTTTCAAAAGTCGTTAAATGAGTACCTGTAGGGTAAAGTATAGTTTTTTATGGTAGACCTAAGGTCACTATAGCGCTACATTTAATCGCTTGATACCTGACATTAATACATTGTTACGGAAACTCCAAATGCAGTTTATTCGAACTAATTGATTTTCCCAGAAACTAAATTTCCGAGAGAGGGAAAACCAAGTGCAAATTTGCGTCATGCAGCTGCCGGCCGACAAAAAGGATTAGCGGGAAAGCGTATTAAAAAGCTAAACATGAACTTAGGTAATAGTAATATGCTTGTAAAAATGTATATAAACAGAATTTTTGCGGAAGACACGGTCAATCGGAAACGAACATTTGAGTCGAAAAGAAAGTTTAACTTAAGAATGCTGTTGAACTAAGTAAACTGTAAATAATTCTACCCTTAAAGTTAATAAAAAAATGTTCTTTCGTTTATATATATACAAAGCATGCTAGTTGCAATCTATAAAAGCAACGCATGCTAGTTGCAATGTATAATGTAAGCTGAGACTGTCGAACAATTATCCATGAAGTCTAACAAGCGAGGATGGCGTCTAAGCTAAGCCTCAAAATCGTCCCAGCCCAGCTGCCTCATCAGTCACATTAAATAAATTGATTGTAAATAAAAACCACGATCTTGTGATACGAATCGTATCGAGAAAGGCAAATTTCGTAACAATATTATATTTACATATTTTTTTATTTTAGTCCAATTTATACTACTTTACGATATAATTTATTATTAACAAAAGTTTGATGTTTGAAAAGCTGACCTTCATGTCAGACTTGAAGTGCAGTAATAAAAAATGAACTGTAAGCGTAAGAAAATATTTAAGATTACATATTTTCCTGTAGACAAAGCTTTTTATCACAATTCAAGTGCAAGACATACATACATGACTGCAGACGGTCCTTAATTTATTTCATTGTTCACACCCTATAAGAGTATATTATATACAATATATATAGATATAAACAAATACAATCAATCACAAATACACACAAGCGACTGTAAATTTAAATTGTGGTTTATTTCTATTTGCATACAAACTTAAGATTATCTTAAGTATCATCAATGATAATGATGTTACACAACAGTACAAGTTCCTTAAACATAAGCATATTGCTTTAATTTAGGAAAAGATTAGGTTATGATATGACTTACGATAACATTTGCAAAGCCTAGAACTATGCATTAAAAATTGAATACATGTTCAAGCAAGCAACAAAAGAAAAGTAAATAAGTGAAAGAAGAAGAGTAAGTCAAAAAGTGTTGATTTAAGTTTTACGAAGGGAGTAATTTAGCATTAAATCTTTACGTAGAGACTAACCCGCTCATACGCTACGATATGTTACGTTTTGGCTTTTACGTATTTGTTTCTAATCACGTTTCCTATTTTATTGAAATAGCGAATGAAAAAAAGGCAATATTTTCACAAAATCGTGGTTTTTTTTTAAAGAACAACTGCTATAAATATTATCTATAGTCAAACAAACATAATAATTGTGCCAAGGTTATCTCGTCGGACCTAACAAAAGCCGAACGCGTAGTCATTGGAATTTTCGTGAAAGTTTCAGGAGGGTCTCGCAATGAATTATTAATTGCTAACGCAATACGAATAAAATACCTTTTCTTTACTAGTTCTTGCCATTATATCTGTATTGCTTTCTTAGTGTGTTTTCATGCGCCCCAAGTGCTAGTGTCAAGTCAAAGGGGTTTTTAAAAATTGCATAATTATCTAAAATTCAGCTGGAATTTATATTAGTGAGCAAGGGAGATAAGAAGAAGAAAATAATTCCGTAATATTGGTAAAAGGGAATATGTAAAAACATTATAAACGTAGCATCGCTACACTTAATAGGATTATTCATAACGCCTTTTATTTTGTCATATAACGACTTTTCAAAATAATATGGGAAGTGGTCGAATAAGTAGTCGGATCGAATCACTTTCAATAGCGTTCGTCCTTAGAACAAAACAAGGCGGTGGAGCAAATTTCATCAAAATATCTTAAGAATGCCACCTGTGGGTTGAAGATAAAAACTTATGGACAGACGGACAGCTTTAGATCGGTTCAAAGAATAATTCTAAATCAATTAACTCCATAAAAAGAGGGTCTAAGAGTGGTGCAGAAAAGTGGGAAGTTATATTTAAACATAACTAGCAAAGACGCAAAACAAAATATATCTGCAGACTTTTTTTGAACCCTTCTACTAAACAATGTGCCCTAGGGATTTAAGTCAAAATATAGTTAAAACCGAATTTTTCGAGAATTTTTTTAAAAAATACTATAAACAAAACATGTTTTTATGTTACTTAGTTACAACTTGGTATGAAAAAGCTTTTGCACTATGTCAAAACTGGGATTAAAAAAGCGAAAGTTTGCTCAGCTGTGTATACAGGATATGTAGATTAATTTAAATTTTGGTCGTAGAATTTTTTTATAGGACATCAAAAATATAGGTTAATATATAAGCAAAGTTTGCAAGGTCACTGTGGGCAAACCATGACGAGTCAAAAAATGACTCTAGTACGACTTGGATCCTCTATTAATAGCCTTTCGAACGATGTTCGTGTCATGTTTTGTTTATAATATTTTGTAAAGAAATTTCCGAAACATTCTATTTTGACTATATGTTGACTTAAATCCCTCAGGGACTTCGTTTATCAGAATTGTGTTAACGGCTTAACAGAGTTCGGGAGAAAAAAAAAGGGGTGGCGTCTTTCCTAATTATATTTAAATATAATTTCATACCCAATTGTTTGAAGTAAATGTTAAATATTATACATAAAATAAATAATATAATATACCGTTAAGTGATCTTTTTAAAACAACGTGAAAATAATTAAAATGTCTTGCTTACAGATGCTCTGAACTAACATTAAGTTACAAGATTCTATCGCAACGCACGTTGCAGATGCAAACCCGTCTAAGAAGAAAGTAAATTGTGTTTATAGGAAAGCTATGCCGTATTATTGTATGTATGTATGTATGTATGTATTATTGTTATTATTGTAGCCAGAGAAATCGATTCCAAAACTGAAGTCTTACAAAACTAGCATCTAAGGCTATCGGCTTTATTGAAAACTCTATCGCAGTTGAGAATCGAAACCACGACCATTGACTTGTTAGTCGACACTCTTTACCCAGTCAGCCACTCTATCCCTTCACCTTCCAAAACGCATATAAAAACGACCCTTGTTTGAAATGCTCATCTTTTTGTGTCTTATTTATTTACTTTTTCTTTTTTTTTAAATTTTTCAATTTCACTTTAGTTTATAAATAAGTTATGAAATTTATATACAAACTTTGTGTGTGTTGTGTGTGTGTAAATGTCATAATTTCAAAGAGCATATATACATACATTTCTCTAATGGATTACACAGAATAGATGAGAAAATCTTTTGTACATTACGCACAACTAATGTCTATTTACTTTAACGTTCAGTAAACGCAATGCATGTTTTCTAAAATTCGCTACTTTATCAAAGACTACTACTAGCTATACAGGAGACAACGAGACAACGTTAAGTAATTATTATAATCTTCTTATTAATTTTTTCTCCTTTAAAAACTTAAAATTCTTTGTAAAAAAAAAAAAGCAGACTAAAAATTATCCACATGTAATATTTATTTATTAAAAGCACATATCCTTTTTCTGAACATAAGAAGAAAAGAGCGGAACGAGTTTTTCATTAATGTAATACAACTATTATATTAACGAGATTTTTGTAATACTTACCGTATAATATATTATATGAGGATTGATTAAAAAGTTTCCATCAAATTTTTGATTGATAAATTTTTTTCACATTTGAAGTCGGATTAGATTGTTTTCAGGTTTTTTTTTGGAACTTTTCTTCGAGTTTTCTCTTTTTTACACCCACGTCACTGACGGATGGACGTATACTCATTTTGTATTGTTGCTTCAGAGACCCTACAAAGTATATATATATGCTTGATTAACGTAAAATTCTGAATTGTTTGAACCCATGTCTGTCCGTCCATGCGTGGTGTTTGTTGTTGGCACTGTCCTACTCACAAAAACGAAGATATCGACTTCAAATTCGGTGCAAACATTGAAAGTTTTGGTCCCCAGGTTGGTATTGGAAATGAGCCAAATTGGTCAGAGCAGAAGCCCAGTAGTGGAGCATAAACTAAACGCAACTCCGTTTTTGTTGACGAAAATTTATGGATTATTGCTCGTTATTCGAAAAGTATTAAAAGTAGAAAGCTGACACTTCCCACATTTGTTTTACGAGATAGTTCACTCTCTAGGTCCAAAAATGGAACCAATCGGTCATGCCCACGCAAAGTTACAAATGATAAAATTTTATTTTTTTCACTTCTTCGAGGTTTTATTGTTATTTATCATAACGCCAAAAAGACAGAATATTTAAAACTGCTTGGTACACTCCTTATATGAAGATATATTATCGGGCCTAAAAATGGGTTAATTCTAAAATGAAGATCGTGGACACCACGATTAGCTTTCTTTTTAATAATACCAGCGATATGGGTGTCAAATAAAAGAGCTTAGAGAGAAGAATGCGAAAAGCGTAGCAGTGGGTATGCGAGATTCGGCCCACGCCGAATACACTCTTCTTACTTGTTTATTTTTTTCTTGATCGCAGTCACATAATGTTATTCATTACTTTTGATGTTATGTTAAGTAACATTGTTCAGTTAACATTCTCCCAGTTTTGTTTTGTATCTTCAAGTCGTCGACACTTCCCCTTGCTTCTTAAAACAATATTTGTGGATTTCTCAAACTTTTAAAAAATAGAACCCATCAGGAAGCTTCAGAGACCCTACGAAGTGTATATATTGTAGATCAGAAAATTAAAATCGGAATCAGTTTAAGCATGTCAGTCTCTTCGTCTGCCTAACTGTATAGGAACTCCTCCTATTCATTTTGAAAATGAACCGAACCAGCCAAAGGATACACGTTCAACGCGCACACGCCTATGCAATAAAAGCTGTGAACACCTTTGCTTGAAATTAGAAAAAATCAGTCGCTCCCACCCAATGCCAGAGAGAATGAAAATGTAGTTCTTTTCTTTTTTTGACATTTTTTATGATCTCAATGACAATGGATATAAAAGATTTGATCACGACTGAATGTAATTTTATTACTCTACTTCACGATCAACTATTTAGAACCAAAGTAAAGGACTTATCCGATTTGTGATTTTATAGAAAAAGCAAGCTATTGGGAATACAGTCTTGTAAGGGATGGTTGTACACGAGAAATGTTTTTAATAAAAACTCTATTCGTATGGAATTCTTTCTTGAAATGAAAACTAAGCACATGTGGCATAAGTATGCGAAAATTTTGAAATAAAAAATTTATTTTTCAAACCTATATACAACAAGCAAAATTTTTAAGATTTCGACGAAATTTTTGATTGAAACCTCGTATGTGTATTAACAAATCATGTACATTTATGTGTACACATAAACGCACGGTTATAAGCACATGTGCCTGATACACATACCTTTTGCTCATTATAACGCGATCTTTTTTTTTTTCTTTTGCAGACATAATCCAAAGAAAATCATATTATACTGGAAATTCAATGGATTTTATATACAAAAAGGTAAGTAAAGACAACTCACTCTCATTCAATTCGCTCTGCAGTATTATGCGGCAACATTTGTAAACAAATACACTTCCAGGTTATAAATGTGATTGAATTTTTTACTTCATTAAAATAATATAAAATTCATTTTTGTTTTTTTTTTTTTTTTCATTTTTAAACAAAATAAAAAACTCTCTTCACTCTTTAAATGTTGCTTGATTTTATAAAGAGTCGTCTAGATATTCCTTTTAAGTAATATTGTACGACTGTGTTTTTTGGCCTCGGAAGCGTATGCGTATTCTTTTTTGCTTTATGAGACAAGTTAATGAATCGCATCATTTTTTATCCTTCTTTTTCTCTCTCTCTTTTTTTCATTTCTCATATCTTTTGAAAAAGTATCGACTATTTTCTTCTTCAATATGAAATAAGACCATAAAAGAGAGAGGAAGAGAGAGTAAATGGTTATAAGATAGAAGTAGAAGAAGAAAATAGTATTGGTCGATTCCTTTGATTTTCGAAAATATTTACACAACCAGTGACGAGCTTTGCCAGCACACGATCAGTTTAATTTCTAGTTTTCGCTTTCCTTTAACAGCTGACTTGAGCGCAGAATATATGTGCTCTTTATAACGGCGATGTCGCTAAAACCAAATAACTGATTATTTTTCTGAAAGTTTTGCGGCCACTTAGTCACGTCATGGAAGATCTATACAAACAAATTTCCAGTGCCGTAGAGTTTAGTTTGGTTGTGGACGGTAAAAGCGTAACGCTTGCCTATTGAGATTACACGCACTAGGCTGCGATCACCATATCCTTACCCCTTTCCCCACTTCTTTCTGACCGTCACCGTGTTACACCAATAGGAAACATCCCCTGAATGATTAACCAGAAATTAATGAAGAAAAAAAAAGGATAGTTGCTCGCCTTACATTTTGCATATGCATCAGTAGATTGTGAAGTTGGCGCAAGGCTTAAATCGAGTCAGTGTTTAATGTTTTCCACAAAATTTATTTGCTTTAGAGAGTCTCTTGCAGCTGCACTTGTCATGTACAATAGGAACCGCGACTGTAGTATGTAATTATCCTTCGGCATTAGGTACTAAGGTAAATAATAAAACAAAGAAAGCTATCAGTGTTTGTACACCGGTCAGATCTATATGCATAAAGCACGATTCTTACTGCACGATAAAATTACGAAACTGTTCGTCGTAGCGACAAGAAAGCTGCAGTGTTTGATGCCCGAAAAACTTAATCCTAGTTACAGCTCGACTTCTGCTGTGGTGAAGAATGCATCTTTTCAACTTAGACAGCCGCGATCAGTTGGCGCCCAGAGAATGTGGCATCTTATACTTGGCGTTTAAACTAAAACTCGAATGCTATGCGAGCACTTTCCCATATGCGAATGCGACATAAAAATATACTTCTTTTTTCACTTATGCGAGGGTGTGCGACAGCGACTGCCTACGGTAAGAGTTCTTTATAGAATTGCGTAGCGTAATTCCGACAAATATCTTACGATGTTGGTTTTTCACTCGTCATGTGCTAAACATACCAAGAGCCGTGAATTAAAGGAAAGTGGAAGCTCGTTCCGAAAATGTTCAATATATTAAAAATTAATTAGTATCCCTTTCCGACACGAATCTTAGTTATATTGTAAGTTATAAAAAAAAAGCTAAAAGCTTATCGCGTAAACTCTTAAAAGTATATCTACCCGATATGAAGAAAATACCAAAAACGAGGGTAAGTCGCAGAAATGATTGATGAAAGTTGCTGTGGAAAGTTTGATGTTTACCTGGGTTTCAGAAAATGTAGTCTTCAGATATACAGGGCGATAGATAAGCAGTTGTACATGGACGGGTATATGGCCAGCGAAAAAAAACAATCTAGTGGGCAGATGGCCACGTGCAAAAATAATCCGATGAACAAGTTGTTGGACAAGCAATCAGATAGACGATTAGACAGCGCAAGTGGTAGAGAAACTTAGTTTAACTGACGTGGAAAATCGTGCTGACATCATAAAAACGTAAAAAGATATATATATATATATGTATATATATATCACATGAAACCCTTTATGTTTTCTTTTGTATATATATATATATAAAGATTTATAAAATAGCTTAGCCTTCCGTGATGGGTGTAATATTGCAATGTGCACTAATTTATATGTCACGGTTGGTATTTTATTGCAACGGAAAGTTTATAAAATATATTCTTTCAGACTATACTACGCACGCACTGTATAAAGAAGGCAAAGTTTAAAATTTCAATCTAATAAAAAAATTTACCACATAATTAGATAGTATGTAAGAACATCAGACATTGCCGTTTCCTTTCACTTCTCCAGTCCTATCTCTCTCTCTCTCTCTCTCTCTCTCTCTCTCTCTTTCTCTGTATATATATATATATCTTTCCGCAATAATGAAAACTTCTTATGTGTGCAACTTGGAGGAGAAACACTAACTTGTTGTTAACAACGGTTTTGTAATAATGGCATTCATTGTACGTCTCTACTGAAGTGCATTAACGTTTCACGTTATTTCAAATTAAAAGAAAAGAAAATCTTTTGGAGAAATAATCAGCTTATTTGCACGTTTCCTTCATGTGATACGTATATAGTGATGTTGATAACAACATCTTTTCGTGTAAAGTAAATTGATATCAAACGTATTGCAACACTTTTCTTCTTCTTTCTGCTATTAAATCAATAAACTAGTGGTATTAGAGGAGGGGAGGAGGGCGGGGAAAGAAACACCATGAAAATAATATATTGTCATCTAGAGGTGTGGTACTCTAAACAACATTGAATTTAATTTACTGTAGATTCTACAAAGAGCTAAAAATCCCACGTTTTAATGGCTTACTCCCAGATTCCATGTGTGTATGTATGTAGGCAGCAGTTTGATGAATCTCTTTGGCTTTGCACACCACAATGTTTTTTATACTTTTAGAATCTTTATCCCTTTTCTTCTTCTATCCTTTATTGACAATTACTAACTAGCAGGTGTTAAAAACTTTGACATATGAGTGTAAAAAATGTTACTTGTTCTCAACATATCTGCAAATCCCGATAATAATGATTATGTGATTGAACTTTTTGCTGCGAACCACCATCACAGTGACGCAGCTGCGAAATTCACAAAGCCTTTAATGCCTGATTGATAAGTAAGGATAATAACGGAAATATGTTAAAAGTATACGATAAGGAAGGAGAAAACTTCCTTTTTTCGGCTTAGCATAAATCTTAGATAATGTGAATGAAATATTCACTCAATGCTTCACACTTATAAGAGAGAGAGAGAGAGAGAGAGAGCAAAGAGCAGCGAAGTAAGAGAATTAAAGTAAAAAAGTTTAAGTATTACTTAAATTTTAATTAAAATAGTAATTTTCTTAATCACTCGAACCGAATTTTTTGATGGAAATCGCTTATGTTCATCGCTCTTTAACAAAATAAATTCAAAATTAACTTTGTTTCATCAAAAACATAGAATAGTATTGCGATTTTTTTTTTTTTATAAAAACATAACTTCATGCATGCATGAACACTAATGCCTTACTCTGCAAAAGCTTTTATTGATTTCTTTCGCCTTAAACGATATAAACAGGAATTGTTTTAATCAGTGATCGGTTGGAGAACAATTCTTCTCAATATGAATTTTATTAAACCACAAGAAGAAGAAGAAGACCGTGTGACTTGTTTCAGAATAGGGCTTTTAATATGCCGTAATAAGGGATTTTATTGCAAATTTCGCATAGATTTCTAAAAATCGCCAAGAAAATATTCTCCTGTGGCAGATTTTTCTTTGCTCTCCTTTGATATCCTTCATTATACAAAATATCTCGTAAGAAAATTTGATATGAAATTTTCGCTCAAAAAACAAAATTCTTCTCTACTTGTTTTTTTTTTTTTTTTTTTTAGCAAAAACTAAATTCTATTGTGTGTCTACGCCAGAGCAAATGTTTTTAATTTTCAGACGGTTAAAGCGCCGTAAGATTTTCGGTTTTAAAAACCCATCTTTTATTTTCATTTTTCATATCCTCTGCGAAATATATTTTATATGTAAATTTCATTACTCGACCATTACGGTCTACATATTTAATGTAAAATTCGTTTGTGACACTCCAATGTAATCCTTGTGAAAGAAAAAAACCGTCAAATCTTCATTACATTAGAGTGATGCTTAGAAATTTTTAACTAAATAAAAGAATTTTTAAATTTATCTTAGCGCAGTGTAAAGGAAGAGGTACTCAAGCTAAAGTCACAAAAGACATACATAACCTCTTTCTGGTTTGTCATTAGAAGCGGATTTGCTTTACTGACAAGCCTCTTGGAATTTCTACCTGAAAAACTAGTGGCTTTTAGGGCTTAGCACTCAAAATGAACTAATTTTGTCAGTGCAGTAAAGCTCCTTACCCAATATTGTAGCTTTCCGCGATTAGTTAGCTTTCTAGGCTGCCGCATATCTAAGTAATTAAAAAAGCGTGACGGTCAAGTCGGTATATTCGGGTTTAATTCCCAGTAAACCACATACCTTCCTCATAATTAATGTGCCATGGCTATAATGAATGGTCGATCGGTAAAGACGCAAGACACGCATAGCGATCGGCCATACATCTTTCAAGCTGTGACCACTCCCTGTCCTTCACCACCAACGCCACAACAATTTAAGTTGGGAACGTCCTTACGTCCTTAATTGCTGGTCCCTTGAAAATTTGTCAATTTGTTTGCTATATGTTCGCTTGAGCAGCGCGTGCTTTTTATTCAAAAGAAGGCATTTGCCGAAACTTGTTTCTCGACATTGTAGAGACGATCTACGGAATACTCGTAAGTCACGCTCCTTAACTGGGCAAATCGCTTTGCCTGGACAATTCTGAAGGACTTTACTTTCGATAAAATAAATTAGTTTTGCCAACAAATAAATAATAAGGTGTGGAAAGCCTTTGCTTCCTCTTGATCACAACTCAATCGCTCTGAGCAGAAAGTTATGTTTTATGAGAAATGCAAATGTCCAACGATGAGCAGAAATCTCAATTCAATTAAAAAGGAGGATCTTTTTGTTGTAATCTAAAGATGCGGACATATTCTCGAACATGGGTTTTCAATACGGACCAAAATACCCAAATAAGCCAATGGTATATAGAAAGATTACGCGGCAATAAACTTCGTTTCCATCCAACACTTTAAGGGAAAACTCTTCCCCGCCTCAAATATAAAAATGTGAAGTTCTTACAATTCGCCCATAGGCGACTCTAACGATGCTCGTGTGTTTTTTAACAGCTTGGAAATCCGATAACGTTACCCAATCCTAACACTAACACGTATTGTATATCAATAAAATTTTTTGTAACGAGAAAAATGTCGAGTTTTGCGCCCAATAAGCAGCATGCGCCGGAAACGCGGGTGACTTTCTCTGCTTAATATGAAAAATAGTTCGGATGAATTGTTGCGCGCGCAATTCGCGAAGAACACCACGATATAAGGTAACATCGATGATAAAACGGCGCTAGTTAAGACGAGTTCTTCCAATCCGACTATTGAGAAGAGCACTTATGCAGGAAAACGAGCTTAATATACTAAAAGTTATGATCGGAATTCTCTCGAAATGATGATTTCCGAGACCAAATGGCAACATTCGCCCAGTAAGCGTTCACTGGCATCGGAAATCCTTTGCTCTCTGTTTTTAATCATCTAACAGTACATTTTTGGATTAACGCTGGTTGCAAGCGTTGACTTCTGATCTGTTCATGGAAGTTCCTCACCTTACACCAGTGTTCGCAGAATGAATACACAGTGTGAGAAGTTCACATGTTTTTTTTTCGCACGCAATTCATGTCGTGCTTAAAAGATTCGACAGACGGTCGCTAGTGATAGACAAACGCTTTCTCTTGAAATTTTCAATACTTTATTGATCAAAATAAATAAATAAAAAAATATGGTTGCATAGCTTATCCTATTCTTCTTCTTCGTCTTCTTAATTATTATTTTCGGTGCACAATAATCAGGTTAAACAACGCTTTCGATTTTTCGGAAGAGCCAAAAGTCACTAAAAGACGAATCTTTTTTCTTTTTCGTTTTGGTCTTTTGTCTGATAAATGGAAAAAGTTACGGCTAACCCCTATACAATGAATGTTCTTTATATGAAATAAATAAATTAAAAAAAACGAAATCTTCGAAAAAATTCTTTTTAAAATAATTTTGTTAAGAACCACACTCATCGTGATACCGTATGCTATAAAAAGGCAAACGTTTAAGTGTAAGTTTATTCTGAAATTGCTTAATATACCCGAAAGCCATACACGGTCGCAATACACAAACATAAAGGTCTTTGTCTGCTGCGTACAAGCGAATGAGCCCTTTATTGCTCTGAGACTAAAAGTAAATGAATTAACGACTTATACGCCCACAAAATGAATAATTCAATTTACTAGCTTTATAGCCGCGCACACAGTTAAACAGAGAAAAACGCAGACACACGACGATATACATTTATATCGTTGTATGCCTAGTTGCATGTAGAACATACTCTATATATAAAGTAAATTTTCATGTATGTTATGCACATGTATTTGACTTTGGGGGAATCGGTATGGAATCGGGTATGGTTATCCTACATGAATTTCAATGTTATGCCAAAACCTAAAACAGGTGAATAAACATTGCTCTCTATCTTTGTCTCTCTCTCGCTCTCTGTTGGGTATGAGTTTCACAGTACTTGCCTCACAGACGACTTGCTACTAAAAACTTTTTGGCACTTTTCGCAATTGTTGAATACTGTTGTTGTCATCGCTATTGTTATTATTGTTGGCCAAAAAAAAAAAAAAAAAAAAAAAAAAAAAAAAAAATAAGTAAATAAATAAATAAAAAAAAAAAAAAAATAGAGAAAAAAAAACACATACACATTTTATATCATATGTAACCACAAAACAACAAACATGACAAAAAATTTTTCATATTCTTTTTGCTTTTTCGGCAAACAAACATTCAAACAAACAAACAAAAAAATTTCATACGTTCATCCATAAAGCGGAAAAGTGCATTGTATACAAGTGTTACCTTAAAGAACAAAGGCCAAGCATAGCAAGCAAGCATATGATTGCTCTCCATATTTAGTGTGTATGAAAACCAAGATTAAACTGAAAATCCTTCTAAAAAAAAAAAAACAAAAAAAAAACCCACCAGTCAAGCAATGGAAGAAGAAAAGGAAAAAAACAAAAAAAAAAAAAACAACATTTCTTTCAGTTTACCGTTGTTTCACAACCAAAATGACAACTTATTTTTCACAGTATCTGGCATTATTGTTTGACTTTTGTAAAAGCTCGCAAGGGTTTCATCTTTCCATTCAGCAGCAGCAGCAGCAGCAGCAGCAGCAGCTAACGGGCGAAACAAAACGTCTACAGTAACAAATCCTTTTGCGTTCACTTTTTCTCCTTTTTTTTATTTATTTTTTTTTTTTTGTTTTTTATTTCTGCATCATCACTTCCTGTTAGAAATGTACCTGGGTACCTGGGCTCTTTTGTCTATTTCACAACATCATCGTAGTCATCATCATCATCATTATTATTATATTTATCATCATCATCATCATCATTATCATTATCATATAGGAAAAGGTCTTCTTTCTCTCGTCTCTGTGTAAACTAAAAAAAAAAAAAAGAGAAACTTTTCTTTTGTTTTTACTGCTAATGTTGTTGTATTACCCCAACCAGGTTGTTCTAATTGTGCTGGTGGAAAAAAAATTGAAGTTTTAATTGGTTTTTCAATTTAATTAACAGATTTGTCAGCATGTAACAGGTTTCGAAACTTTGTATAAAACTCCATTGAAAACATTTTCCCCCGCATTATTTTTTTATTTTTTTTTTATTTTTTTGTGCAAGAAGCTTGGTGTTTTATGAAATTACGCATGAACATGTGCCTTTGTGAGGCGTACAATTGCGTAAAATTTACCTTAACTTTCTAAGTTGCGTAAGCTTTCATTTACTTATTTATTTACTTTTTCTTTATTTTTTCTTTTTTTTTTATTCTATAAAATAGTTCAGCATTTTTTGTGGTTACCAAATATAGTTTGTTTACGTAAGCGAAAGGCTTGCCACTTTTTTTTCTTTTCCCACAATACGTAGGCCTATACGCGTAGAAGGTCAAAGGGCTGAGCAAATTAACAATAATTTTTCTTTTTTCTCAGGAACGCAACAAAATCCTTCATCCCAAGTGTCAATTTAATATTCAGAACAATTATACAAAGGCGTGAAAGTCATGTTTTCATATCCATCATCAAGGGATGAAGGCTTCGCTCATTTTGTCAAAACTTGCTTGCAACACAGCAAAGGAAGCTTCACAGGCCCGGCTCATAATATCTATTCTTTACTCGCTTCAAATCCTGAATCGATTTACATGTGTCCGTCCGTGCAGTGATTGTTGTAAACATCTTGAGGGCCGCAAAAATGAAGCTATCGGCTTGAAATTTAGCAAAGGCCTTGAAAATTCTTGTTCGTAAATTGATATCCAAATCGGCCAAGGACACCTTTATGGTGCTATATAGATTAAGAACATCTCTGCCTTTTTAATTTTTTGTTTTTTTTTTCTTATTACTTGTAAAGATATGATGAAAACTTCCATGTATGTTGTATGGAAATGGAAGAAATTAGCCACGCCCATACCAATGCTATGAAGTATTTAGTTTTTTTTTTAGGTTTTGCTTTACACTTCGTTTAGGATAAAGGTAGTGGGTATTAAAGATTCCCTTTACGCCGAATATGATTTTTGTACTTGTTGCTACTGTGCACTTATCTTCTTGCCCTTCTTAAGTATAGTTAGTAGAGGCGCAAGTTACACAAACTCCAGCCGATAAAATTATAACAATATTTGCGTACCTTATAAAGAGTAGGAGCAGCAGTTGTTTGTTGTTCACATAAATAATATTCGATCACAGCCGAACACAATTTTCTTACTTGTTTAATACTTACATCAATATATTTTATGCTATTTTTATAACCGTTCCCCTAAGGTATACTCTGTACATATAAATCGAGAAAAGCGTGACAAGAGGAAAAGAAAAAATTTAAAAACTGAAAAACTAAAACTCTGCTCTATTTGCTAAAATTTTAACTTAACTTTATGCTAATTAGCTGTCCATCGGTCCATATATATATATATAGAAATGTAACTGCAAGGTATGACTCTACAAACGAGCGAAAATATACTCTCTCGCTGTAGATCTTGTGTATTATATAGATTTTTATTTTTGGATTTATTAACCAACTTTTTACGAGAATGATGTTAATTGAAAATTATATTTACCGCCATATTTATATCTGGCTGCTAATTGAATTCAAGTTAGGTGACGTTCAAAGTTAATCTTGGAATTTTATTAATGAAAAACTAAAAAAGTCATAAAGCCGATCATTGAAGATACCTCTCCCGCTCTCGCTCTCCTAATAACATCGTTTACAACATTTCATAAAAGCCTTAATATAGGAGACCGTGTTAATCTTCAGCTATTTTCGTCATAAAGTTCGTCATAACATTAAGGCCTACTTTTCGTAGAACTCCTTGCATGCGATGAGGTTTAATAAATAGATCTTTGTTCTCCGAATTATATCTCGCTCTGAATTAAATTTCATCACAACTTATGAACAATTAGATCTTCTTGCCATCTAGCGGCTTACCTTTCGTGAGAACCCTTATATGGGAAGAGGGTTCATAAACATGGCAGATGGTCGTAAATTATTCGATCTCAATCGGCTAACTATCGATTAATCAACTAATTGGGTGATTACAATTTTCTAGATCGTATAGAAACCCTTTTACCCTTTTGTTTAAAAAATAAAACCGGTATGGCCACCTCTCTAAGAGCATAATCATTTATAGTTTATTCAGTCCGCTAATGCAATGCCTTACTACTTGTAAAAGAACATTTGCGTCATTCTACTAGCGATCTAAATTTCTCTTGATGCTGGCATGCCGTAGAGTCAGATAATTACTTGAATAGTCTTCCAGTTCAATCATACTTAGCTTATGAACTCCTTTTTGCCCATTTTCTATAACTATTATTACTATTATGTCCATTGGCCTAAGGCTTCACAAGGGAAATTGGGAAAAGCGTCAAAGTCTTTCCCCGAATGATATGAGGTTTACCTGCAAATAAATTCTCAACTTAATCTAAATCTGAGGCATACACTCTGAGGGAGACAGAAAGGGGGTTTCAAACACAAGAACTTGAGTAGGCTTTCAGTTCAATCATACTTAGCTTATGAACTCCTTTTTGCCCATTTTCTATAACTATTGTTACTATTACGTCCATTGGCCTAAGGCTTCACAAGAGAAATGGGGAAAAGGGTCAAAGTCTTTCGCCGAATGATCTGAGGTTTACCTGCAAATAAATTCTTAACTCAATCTAAATCTGAGGCATACACTCTGAGGGAGACAGAAAGGGTCATTCTAACAGAAGCACTTTGCAAAAGTTCCTGAAAAAAGAAAAACGATGGAATCTTCAGAAAGCTTTTCCGGGATACATAAGAAAAGAAATAGAAAACTTCTCGTTGCTTTGAAAGATAAAATTCCATCTTGTCCATCCACAAGTTACAAAGAAATAATAGAAACTCGTTAATAAACTTTTGTAGCCAATCTCATGTTAATTCCCTCCGTTCTTCATGAATTCCACAAGAAGAGTACGGCCAGTAGGAAGCCTGAAGTACCGTTCGAATAAATGAATGAACATTCCTCGTCTGCCGAAATTTGCTGTAATTGTCGAAAATTTCAAATTATTTACATCTGGTCTGGTGGAATTTTCCAATTGAACTTTAAGATCGAAAATTCGAGAACTCGAGAAAATCGTAAAAAAAGAACAGATGTCGTTAAGTAAAACGAAGGGAATATGTTCGGTTCATTAACAATATCACATTACTGATGGCTCTCGCTATATATTAAAGAATTCATTTCATGTCATAGGGGGACAAGTTTTCTACCAAGTTTCTATCAAGCGGTCGTCATCGAATATGCATTAAATTCAAGCAGACCTGAATATTATTGATATGCATACGTTTTAAGGCTTTATCAATACTACTTTTGAACTCTTCTCGAATACTTAAATGTTTAAGGGCTACCATAATTTACATTTAAAAACCGATCCAATATACACATACAGCATACAGCATATACATATACACATATATACACATAAATATTTGCACTCATTTGCTGTTCTTATCATAACGAAAAATTTTCACAATTGCATGTTAAAGAGTATGAGTAGGTGCATGCATATACATGCACACACATACGCGCGTCCACACTTGAATGTATGCAAATAGGGAAAATGCAGTTTATTACCTTTATAACGGAAAGAGAGAGAGAGAGAGAGATAGAGATAGAGATAGAGAGAGATAGAGAACTGTAAAGAAAACATATTCAACTGGAATGAAGTGGAGGAAATGCAAAAATGCTCTTTTGTCGGAGGTATATTTTGCACAAGAGAATTATGCAAAAATTTATTGAAGCACATGAGAAACGATAACGTTTAATAACGTTTTATATATATATATATACATAGACATGAGATTGAAAGTAAAACACCAAAAAAGGAAGCAAAAAAAAAAAACAACAAAAGATATGTCGACGAAAGCCAGATGTAAAGGGAGAAATTTTAAATTAAGAAAATTGAAAAATTTACTAAAAATTTCCATAAATTAAATTTTTTTTTTTATTTATTTATTTTTTTTTTTTTTTTTGTTAGAACCTTGAAGTATATCATCTCACTTAAAATGAATCTCGTAAAAAAAAAAAAAAAAGAGTGAAAAAGAAAATCGAAAATAAAAAGGAATAAAGAGTTAAAAGCACAAGTAATAAGAAACTTTAGCAATTACAAGTTGTGCCGAAAATAATGAAAGAAAGTGGAAATCTGCTTAACATAATCATGAGTTGAATGAATTATAAGTTTTCTACTCATATAAAATAATAGATTATACCCAACCAACCAACCAACACACACAGAGAAAACAATCTGACATTCAGTCATTTATTGCAAGCAAGCATCTCGTAGAGTCTTGTGTCTCTATGTGTACGTGTACAACAAAAAAACAAAAAAATGCAGAAAAGCTTAAGTTTTCGTTTTCAATTACATGGCAACGCAATAAAAACAACAACAATAATAACAATAATAATAATTATATATTCCAGCAATGCAATGAAAGAAACAAATAGTCGGAAAACCCCAACAACGCATAATGTCACTGGGAAGACTTTATGAGCTTTATTAAGGATTTATTTGCACAATATGCTGAAATAAATAGAATATAGTCTGCATTTTGCACTTGAAAATTAATAATGAAAAAGATTTTTCATTTATTTTTCTCCATTTTCATTCAACCCTCTCCCTACCCCTCCCCCTTGCCCTATCTCTTCGTCCTTCTCATCGCGCGTCGTCATCGAAAGCATAGCATGAAATATATGCACAATAAAATCTTTGAGAAATCTTTTTCGTTGTCGTTCTTCGGGCCATATTCTACTGTGTTATTCTGCTTGCTTCCGGGTGGGGTACGCACTTTTTCAAAGTTAATAACAATTGAAAATATATCAAGTGCAATTACTTGCCAGAATGAAGGATAAGTGGTAAGAAAGTTTTTTAATTCTTTATATAATATATATATATATATATATATATACAGATATATATACATCTGTACGATAGACTAATAATGAAAGAAATTCTTTATATTACACCTTTCACTTAAAAGTATGTTTCGATTATTTTAAGTAACAATCAACCAAAAAGTATGCTAATAATTATGCATAACTATAACACGCATTATGCTCAGATAAATTTCAAGTAGTTTTCAATTTGTTTTAATTGATTTTTTCGTTTTTCGCTTTATATCTGTACGACAGACTAATAATGAAAGAAATTCTTTATATTACACCTTTCACTTAAAAGTATGTTTCGATTATTTTAAATAACAATCAACCAAAAAGTATGCTAATAATTATGCATAACTATAACACGCATTATGCTCAGATAAATTTCAAGTAGTTTTCAATTTGTTTTAATTGAATTTTTCTTTTTTCGCTTTTCGCATTTGTACTATTTTTTCATTATGAAAAGCCCTTGAAACTATGCTTTACTTTTTAAGTATAAGATGATAGCACCTCTCGTTTAAGAAAACTACACAAACACGTTTCTACTAAAGTATACTAATTTCTTAGATGCGTAGAGATTCGTATTAAAACAAAAAAAGCAAAAAGAAAAAAAAAATAAAAAAAATAAAATCTCTCTTAATTTTCATTAAATTTCAAGTAGCTCTTGATTTTCTTTCTTTCTCTCTCTCTCTCTCTCTCTCTCTCTCTAAGGCAAACACTTTCTCAATAGGACGTTTAAAAAGCAAAACTTACAGACAACGCAGAGAGTTGTACATTCTTCTATTTTTCTTTCTTTTTTTTTTACAAAACATCAAAGCTAGAGAACAAAACGGTAAATATTCCTTTGCACACATTCAACAATTTTCCTTTTTTTTTAGTTTGTATCTAAGCTTCAAGTCTTCGTAGTATTAGTATTGTTCTTATCCTCTTAGATACTATTGTCAAAGCATTACATTACACACTCGCACATACACTCGCATTACACACACACAAATCCATACATTTGACACTTCTTTTGTTTCGAACATCATCTAAACTGTGAAATAGCATTCCTGTTGGTGTGTTTGTATTATTGCTCTGACATAGTCGAGCTTTTTGTGTTGTTCTTTAACAAAAACTGCAATCGTATCAAAGAAAAAAAAAAAAAAGGCTGAATGGAAAAAAACATAGCAAAGAAGCTACGAAGTAGAACAGAAGAGAATGAAAATGAAGAGTACTGTGTAATAAGTGGAAAAACAATATGAAGACTTGCCAACACTAACACGACTACGACTATATATTTACAATTGTATCAGTAACAACAAGCATGTGCTGGAGATCTTCTATGTAAAAAAAGTATTGCAAGAAAAACAAGATGTTCTCTCTAGAAATTTATGAGCTTGTTTAACACATTCAAACAAACACATACAAACATGCATTTTGCTCTTGTTACTCCACTAGGGAGTAATGAATATTAATTAACGTATGTAATAACACTTATATGTATACGTATATGTATGTACGCATTCTAGATGAGTGAATATGTTTGCGTAGACGAGAGTAAAAAAAAATTTAAAAAATAATTTTTTTGTTCACATTTGCATGAACTCTAATTAATTTTAAATTAAATTAATTTTTTTTGAAAAATTTTACACGATACAATTACGCACACAACCACACACACACACACACACACAATAGAGAACATAATCAAAATATGTTAATCATACTACTTCGTCGATCTTTCCGCAAAGGACACTATTTCGAAAGAAAGACTGGTCTTGTGACCACGAAAGTATTCTCTTTTGGATATATTTGGTTGCATGGAATGGAAGCATTGTTCCAATCAACTATAAGGCGTCGTTTAGGAAATGTAATAACGGAAGAGGAACAATAATTGATGAACGTACGACGGGGGAGGTGCCATAACGATAGCGAACAAGGGAGTAGTATTTCTGCATACGTACTGGAGAGAGATTATAGATGAAGATGAAGGGGAGATGGGTATAGCGTAATAGTGTAATAGTGCAAGTGCGCTCTGCTTACTTTCGTCAATTGTTCTTATCATAATGTCCGATAGTCAAGGATCTATTCGATTGAAGCAATATATTGTACACGGTTGATTCGAATAAACGCAGGGCTTGAACTTGACGCTATACATTAACGGATCATCCATTACGATGTCGTAGCACTTTCCGAAAGTTATTTCTGTTTTTGAATCGACTTGTTCGCAACGAAAATTTGCTTCGGATAGAATGCATGTGACACTCGCCGGTCTTCCTTGTCAGTCGTTGTAATAATTGGCCTTCGGGAGCATTAGGTCACAGCGTGAACTTGAAGTCTATGGCACTCACTTTCCTCACTTTTCGTAGCTGTGTCGATTATTCTCCTTTCACGAAGCATTTCGACACACATCTGAGTAGTTTACGGCATATTCGAGACAAATTCGAGAGGAGTCGTTAAAAACAAAGGATAGAAAATCAAGGGAAGCGTCTTTTAAAAGTCTTAGAAAAACTTGTGCTTAGCATAAAAAAACAACGATAAAAATCGGAGAGCTTGGCTTTAAAGTCTTCAACATATCACAAGAGTTTGAATTTATTGCTTACAGCAAATTTGAAAAACAATTAAAACTTTTTTGCTTTCAATTCCAAATAGTTTTATAATCTCGTCCTGTATCTTTATTCTCCCATTTATGTATTCGTTCACTTATATATATATATATGCAATATTTGACACACCAGCTGCATGATGACGGTCCGGTAACGAAGCGTTACGTCTAGATGCCTCCATTGGTGTTTGTTAAGTATTTTTTTTTTGTCTCTTATCTCTCAACTTTTGATCTGTAAAGTGACATAACGCACACGTTTACGTGTCGCATAACTACCAGTACACGTTTATGCTATTTTTCCTTTTCTTTTTTTTTTTTTTTACTTTCTTTTACTGCATCAGTGAAGAGTTCAAAGTTCTCGTACCGTACGTTACTAATGTTGAAAATATTTTATTATTGGTAGTGCTGTTGCTGGTTTATTTTATCACGGTCGCCTGTGGAATCTTTTTTTGATAGCAACGTGACTGCGACAATTGTCATTTTAACAAATGTTGACACCTGTGTGTCAACGTTTATACAAATGCACATATATATGCATGCATGTATCTCTAACACAGCTGAAAGCAGCTGGTGTTGTTATGTTCACAAAATTCTATATATATACATATATATGTGTGTGTGCGTGTGCCCCTTAATGTGTGTGATGTCTATGCATTGTCAGATTTAAGGAATGTCGAGCAGAGTAAATAAGAGGATGTGTGTAGGTGGATGTCACCGTGTAGAGAGAGAGAGTCAATGCCTAATAGGTATCTAAACATTGTTGACGTTGACGTTTGACAATAACATGCCATACGAAATCAAATACGGATAAAAAGCGACGCAACACAATATCTATGCAACTAACCGTTACCCATATGCAACTCATCACAAATGACGCACAAGTACGTACGTACGTACGTACAGGTGTATAGCCAGCAATGGTCACTAACAAATTCTATATGTGTATGGAAACAACAGCGAACACAATACTAACTAGTAACGACAACACAACGACATGAGCGTCGCTTTATTTAATTTTTACACGAAATTTTTGAAAAATTTCGAAAAATCGAAGAACAATTCAATTATGACGTTACTGCGATACGTTCGATACGTTCACACATAACTGTACTTCAAAACACTATAGCAGTAAGTTTGCTATCCTTTCTTCATTCTGTTATCCCAATGCTTTGGCTTTTGTCTTTCTTTTTTTAATTAAGCGGATTCTAACGCCTCTAACTACATATAAAATTACATAATATTAGTTAGAGAACAAATTGTTTGTTTGTTTGTTATGACTACACACTACACCTGCCGTGTATAGAGCATGTGTCACGATTGTCCATCATGTCCTCAGCATCAGTTCGAGACTAAAGAAGAATCCATTGTTTTTTTTTTTTTTGTTTTCCTAAACAAGACCACTGGAGAGCTAAGAGTCAGGTGGTCTTATCTATTGTAGAAAGCAAAATTTACGATAGTTTGAATAAATGTTTTTTTATTTATTTATTTTTTTTTTCGTTCATATATGTGATGACAGAAAATATTCATTCCAAGAGAGCGATTGTGGGAAAATTTCCGATGCAAAAATATTCTTTTATCGTAATAATAGAAAAAACAAATGAATGAAAACTACTCATAACCAATTCCATGTGTCATGTGTTTGTGTGTATATAAATGTATGTGTGTGGATTGTTCTATCATCTTTTTCTATAAAGTTCACTGATTTTTTTTTTTTTTTTTTTGCTTATTGCTCGAAATGTTCACTTATTTCTTTTCCATCTCACCTATGTATTGGACGACTTTTGTTATGTTAGGTTTTTCGTCATAATCCGAACATAATCACACATTCATCTCCTCCATACATACATATATACATACATACATACGTATATGTATAACCGGAAAATCAAAACTTTGTCAAGGTTTTTTTTTTTTTTTTCATTGAAGCCGTTAAAACGAACATTGTTTTAATAAATAGAATCATCGAAAAAAAAAAGAAGAAACAAACAAAGATTTACTCTTTTGTGCAAAAAAAAAAAAGGGAATAAAAACGAAGCGGCTTTGAATTTTTAACGATGCTTTTAAAACAAAATAATCCATTTATGTAAACTGATTGATGCATAATTCATAGAATAATAGCAAAAAAAAAAAACAAACGTAAAACAACAACAATAATTTTAAGAAGAGAAAAAACATATCATTAAAAAACACTTACAAGTAAATATTTACATGAGTAATAGAAAAAAATAAAAAATTTATCAAATTTTTAATTCAGCAAATATTCTAATGTTCTTATGTCTCTCTCATATCAATTCAATGAATGAATTATGCATACATTATATGCATGTAGATAAGATATTTATCAATGAATGAATGCATTATGCATATATTATGTGTGTGTATGTATGTATGTCGTGTTGTGTGTAGCGTTACTAAAACAACTGTAATTTGTTGTAAGTTGTTGTCATGAAATTTTCTCATACATGCCTTGAAAGCTGGTGGCGCTGTTCAAAATTGACTAGGATTCGCCAATGGTCATCAGAAGTCATCTGCAGGTCATCCTACGAAGAAATTGCTTGATTTATATTTCATATAAGATCGAGTTATAAGTAGCTTCTGATGCAAACAAACGAGCTCTTGAGGAGGATTCAATTCCTTCTTCTTCGGTCAACTGGTTTGTAGGGTGCATGTTAGATTTATTATGCTTTTCTCTGAACCTCTAAAATGGAGAGTCAAAAAATGCATATTCGACGTCGTAATTCTTTGGGAATTTAAATTAATGGCAGTAGCGTTAGGGCGACAGCTGAAAAAATATGCAGCGGACCGAAGGACTGACAACTGATCGAGCAGTTAAAAATTGGTTTGTGAAATTGCATTCTGGAGATACGCTCTTAAAAGAAGAACCGAGGGCGAGACGTCCTTCCGACAACCTTTTAAAGCCAATATTGGAGCAAAATCCACGCCAATCCACAAGAGGTATAGGAAGAAAATTGTTGTTAAACGCCACCTTGGAAAAATTATATAACACGTGATAATTTTGTTATTTAATGAAAGCAAAATAAATGTCTGGTAAAAAAACGAAAGTTACGTATGACTCGACGACCTAATATCTAACATCACTCAGTACGTTTACGACCTGCCATACAAATCTCAACACTGTTGACAAAGCCATTTCTGCCTTCCTGGATGGTAACAGCTTTCAAAGGATTTGAGTCAAAACTTCATAACATTCTGACAAGTTAATTGACAGGTTACAGTGAACTTAGTGACTCTAGTTTTTGTAATTTACAAAGCAAAGGATAAGAAGAAATGTTGTCTGATGGGGAAAAATAGTGTTGAAGCTAAACAATGGCTTCGGAAGAATCATGAAGAGTGAACTCAACTATTATGGACTGGTATACTAGCTTTCGGGGATTTTATGGATGCTATGTCAGCTAAAAATTTCCTCCTTTTACGGGCGAGCAAATCCTTAGATATGTTCGGACGAAATAAGTCGCTACTCAGCAGATCCGTCGTCCCTCGATGAAAACAACTAATAGCAACGGAAGCAGCGATATATGATAAGTGAATCACATCGGTTGGCCCTCTCCGATTAATTGCTTCCAACCTGTCGCGAACCGACATAAAAAAATAGATCTTGTTTTCAACACCGAATGATTCAAACCAATCAATTGCTGTTCAGTGTCGACTCATCGGTCTTTAACTGTTAATAATATCATGTATATATATATACATATGTACGCATATGTATATATGTACGTATATACGCATATGTATATATGTATATATATATAGATAAGATTATATTATCTTATATACATTATGTATTATTATGTTGGAGTCGATGTGGACGCTGAGACTGATCTTGGAATTTTCAAAATAAATCCACTTTCCGTCCTTAGTAACGATACAATGATACGATGCGAGAATGACTTTCTTTTCATTATCCTTTAAGTAAAATTTTACATGTGCTTTGTGATTTTGCATTTGCCAGTCGTTGAACTTATGTTGTAGCCATCGGCGGTGCCAACGATCTGAACATTTTCTATATTTCGTAGGTGATTGAAAGCAGCATATGGATTAAAAAGTTCTTTTTATGCTTACGCGTCGTCGTCTTTGGCCGACAATGCTTGCCTAATGCCAGCATACGCTCCGCGAAATAATCGGTAGGATACTGCAGCAGCTCTCTTCGAGAGAATGCTCTTTACTAGGATAACTGGCGTTTCTATTTAATAAAGCGAAACTATTCCGTGTAAACTTTTTCTTACCTTGTCATTAATGCGCGCTTGATATCTGTTGATGACGCAACAAAACTACATGTATGTCTAAACTTCGTGCTACAGGTAACATGTTTACTCAAATCATTCCATCCATTTCATTTCATTGCATTCTTGCACGTAATGTTTGACGTGTCATTAAACGAAACGCAGTTATTATCATAATGACTTTTTAGTCTATCCCCGGGAAATATTTGTGCAAATTTTGCAATCATTGCTTGCTGCTATAGTAAAAGTTAAACAACTCTTTTGATTATTGCCGACTAACTCGTTTGCTAATTCACCACTAAATATGTAAACGGCCTTATTACACCTTCTCGCCATCTGCTAAAGCATTTTGAGATTAGAAAATTTTAATAAAAAATTCGTTTAGCCAAGCAACACGTCATGTATTATGGAATTAATAACTTGAACAAAAATTAAATTATTCTTTTTATATCCTCAAAAGATGGATGCTTTATATGTATGTGAAACCTTCGGTTCGACATTTCGGCTGCAGGGTTGATGATGAAGGGAGAAGCACACTATTGCCACGAGAGATATAATATTTCGTTTCATTGCTTTAAAGTGTTAAGTTCGGATGAAAAACACTGAAGTCATGATTACAAAAATAACAAGTAAGAACCCTACTGCCGAGCAAGGCCGACCATTAAATACCTTACACCACATTGGCTAACACAATTCGTATTTTTATATGAAATTACTATTATGGGCCAGTTTTCATCACCACTTATTAAAAGTTAGACTTTTTTGCCCTATGGAGGATCAGTTTTCGTGAAAATCGTTTTTGGAGCAGGATTCAAAAATTTGGTCCAGTTTACTTTTTCTGAAGCACCGAAAGCGCTGAAGCGCTCAAAATTAGACGTTTTTCTCATATGAACTAAAGTTTTCGTTATATGCGAGGGGATTCAAAAAGTTGGTCAAGCCGGTACTGCTTATTGCTTAGCAATTTTTTTCGGGAAGTCTCGAAAATTGAAATTTTATTCTATATAAAGACTTTTTCGAAGAGGGTATTATATGGGGAAAAGCCGAAAAAGTGGACCGATCCGAATCATTTTCAATAACATTCGTCCTTGGACTAAAGTACGTCTGTATACCAAATTTCATCAAAATATATGAAAAATTGTGTAACAAACGTGACAAACGTCAAACGGACGAACGGACAGATAGGCTTAGATCGATTTGGAAAATGGTAAAATGAAAGTTGGGTCTATCTTAAGCCCTTCTCGATGTTACATACATTCACACAAACTTAATACCTCCTGCACATAAATGGTGTAGGGTATAAAAAGCATTTAACATCGATTTCTAAAAAAGTCTCTCTCAAATTTCGTTTTTTAAACAGATCTTCAATATTCGATATTCCTTCCAAAAAAATTATGCTCAGCTTATCATTATTCTATTAACTAAGAAAAAAAAAAAAATAATAAATAAAAGGGAGGCGAAAAGTTCTTTTATCAAAACATATAGTTAGTTAGATAGGACAAGTTACGATTCAAGCCTACATTGTCCTGCATACCTTTAGATGTCAAGCTAATTATCCTTCAATGAAAATATGAAACAAAGTTTAACTTGAATGAAATTTCTCCTCTAAATCTCATTACGATTATTTTGATACGAATCGATAATTAAATTTGAATTGAAAGCATTTATATGTTTTCAGCTCATAACTGATTGCTTTTTATTCATCTTAAAAGTACCTAATACAACCATTATGGAAACTTTTTTGGAAAAAAAAAAAAAACTCTCCTGGAAAGCCAAACAAACACGTTTTGTTAAGATGCTTAGAAACGAAAAAAAAAGAAAAAAACTTATGTAAATTGTGACGACTGCATCCGAAAATGCCTTCAATGGACCATACATTAGCAATTTACAAAAAAAAAAAAACAAAAAAAAAATAGAACGAAAAAGTAAAAACACTAATACAAGAGTGCACGAACACATTTACACATTCCCATGTCTATAGAAATGTCAACTTCACTCATTGTACGATGGGATGACGCTTAGAAAAAGAAAGTAATATTTATAGACACACACTCGCTCGTTTATACATCTATCTGTGTAGCTACTAACATTCATATACGCTTGGGCAAAACTAACCAAAAAACCTGAACCTTATTGTTGTTATGTCGTAACAAGAAAAAAAAAAAAAACAAAAAAAAAACTTTGAATCAAATTTAAGTCTATATATATATATATATATATATATAGATATATATATATATTGAGTATGTGTATACATGTAGATATACGTTTGCCGTACTAACTATCTGTGTAAACGTGTACATGCATACATTTCATATACACAATCAAAAACACATGGCATGTATTTATATGTAAAGCTTATAATAAGGCTTCGCAGAGAGGATTTTGCAAAGGATTTTTCAGTCGAACAATTCGCTATAACATGGCATAAGCAACTAAACAAGCAAAGAGTAATAATGTTACACATGTGGTGATTCCCGAGCAATTCCTTGATAAACACATTCCTTTCGAATCCGATGTGTATGCATGCGTGTGAGTGCGTGCGAGTGTGTGTGTGTGTGTGTGTGTGTATACACTTGTAAATAATTTAAGGGGTGAAGTTCGTTCTCAATAGCAATGCAATATGCAAAATAACAGTGAATTTCTGTTTTTTTCTTGGTGTTGTTGTTGTTATTGCTTGCATATGAATAAACACATGGACCTATGCGCACCACAGATAAAAACAAGCTCAGGTATAGGTAGATAGGTGTAACAGCACTCCTAAGGAAAAAGCCTAAATAGAAATATTTTTTTGGTTTGTTACGATTGAGTAGAAAGTGGAGAGAGAGACAGACACATTTACCCAATTTTTTATTTATGCTTCAGCGATTCCTTAAAATATTAAATAATAAAAAAATTATTAAATCTATTGACAGAGATAGCGTTAGTAGCACTTCAATGCTCATCAAGACTAGAATTCAATTGATTTTGATTTCTTTGAAAGCTCAATACTTTTTACAATGCAAATGAATGTGTTTTTGTTCACACTGCCACATTGGAAGTAGGATAATAAGCTGCGTTTAGCCTCTATGTGTTCGATTTGGTCAAATGATTGTAAAATTTAAGAAAAAAAAGTTTAAGTTTCATGAATACGTTCTAGACGACAGCCTCAGTCGGAGGAGTTCTCCACAACCATTGGTAATATAGTTGACTTGAACAACCCTTAGCCTTGCAAGACAATCCTGCAGGAGAGAGGTGCCAGAATGAAAGTTTGGATACGATCCAAACCTTTCACCCTCTGGCCAAGGCGAGGCTTATCAAGTTCCGCATTTGGGGATAACCACAGCCATCATGAATACTCCCCGAAAGGCCGCACCCAGCAATTAGGTCTCACGTATTGGTTAACCTGCTGCGTTTAAAATGGCATTGGATATATCAGCTTGTACCGAAATTTCCACATGGTATGTCAATGGGCAAGCGTTCCCGCGAAGGTTTTCGGCAAGTACCCATCTGTAGTTCAACCTATGCTGTCACTGCTACCTGCCTCAACAGGGTACTTGTGACTTTGTGAGTGAGCAACCTGATCTCCAAGGGTTCCACAGTGCGGCATGCCCGAGTCATTACGTTCATAATTTCAGACTTGCTTTTTGGATTTTCCATACTTTTTGGGAAGGCAACCCTACTACACTCTCTCTTAGATTTATTGCACTAAGATACGTAATCAACCCAGAATAAGCGAGGCACCCGTCATACTACACTACCGTTAGGTTTCGACAACCAACTGGTTGTGTACTGGACTTCCTGGGTAGCTGACTGCATTGGTAAAGGAAGTCTGCTGGCGGATGACCCATGATACCCTCGAAGACCCCTGTCGCCGATTAAAACCTTCTAGAGAATACTACGGACAGGTCAGATCTCATGTTAGAGAAAAAATATTCTTCAGTAAGGAACGCCCATTATTTCTGCATTTAATTGAGATGGCAGCTGTCTTCACATTTTGTAAAAATATATCAAGATTTCTTGCATCTGTTTTGCTCGCTTATCCCTGATGTTAGAAAAATGATCAAAAAAGTTTTGTTATTGTGATGATATTAAGAAGAAGAACAAGCTTTCAAGCTATTTCTATATGCCAGTGCTGTCGGCTTCAAATCTCAAGTACGCTATAGTTTACTTCTGCTCTTAGCAAGAGTAAAACTTACCGATGGATCCGATGTGACATACATCCATAAGCCTGCGACTACCTTCCTCGTCGCTGTCTCTTTCTCTTTCATTATTTTTCTCTGACGGTCACCTTGTTACACGAATAGAGAACATAACCCCTAAAAAAAAAGAAAACAATTCAATATTTCAGGAAAACATTTTGCTTCAATCGATGACCTGGCCATGACATTTGGAAAAATTGCAAAATTGTTCGTAAATTTTCGTATTGGATTTTGAAACGAAAGTCAAACTTCATGCAATTCATGTAAGAATCGCTGAGTACAAAAGTTAATTGCCTAAAAATAAACTCATAAATTAAGAATTGTCAGCAACGACTGCAATCTTAACCTGACATCCACTTTCTTTCCTCTATTCACTTCTTTCTCCCCTTTTTGCTGTAATAACATTGCAGAAATTATGATCGAAAATCTGTCCTTTTGCTAATGCGGCTTTCACAACATTACTCCGAAAGCATGAGAGAGAGATATTTAATAAAAAATGTTCTTTACCTTTTCGTCCGTAGAAAAATTAATTTCACTTTTCCCCGCGAACATATGAAAGAAAGGATAAGATTTCTCTCTTAGCTGTAGCAAAACAACAACAAGCCCTATGGTCATATAAAAATTGTTAACAGAAATGATTTTAATAAACCACAACACTAATCACGTTACTAACGTAATCTGTCGCATTTTATTTAAGCAAGAATAAAATCCCTATTTATCCATATTTTACTTGCAGCATAATGCATACTTT
>CCAG010005448.1:0-14491 GCA_001077435.1 Glossina morsitans morsitans
TTCTCGACATCAACTCTGAACAGTACGATCGCGCTGCTTGGTACTCAAACGATTAAATACTCCGCAACACTCTACAGTGACAAGTAACGAGTGGTCGAAAAAGTGGTTCGATCTAAGGCGTTTTCATTAGGGACGGACAGACAAGTTTAGACCTGTTTAAAAAAATGAATCCATATCCATCCGTGTAATGGAAGGTGGGTCTACCTCAAGTGCTTTTTGGAGTTGCACATGTATCCGCACCAACTCTATGTACCTTTGCACCACAAATGCTATAGGATATAAAAGGGCTTCTTGAGCACCGCCAGCATAATAGAAGTGGCTTTTAATGCATTGCATAAAGTATTGGAATGGGCAGAAAAAAAGGGACGTAAAAAACTTTTCTGTTCACCTAATAATTATGTAAAAAAGTAGTAACAAATTGATATCTTAGAGAGAATGTATGCGAAATTAATTTTTGTATGTTGAGTGTGAAAATATAATTTCGTTAGATTTCGGTCCTTTTTTTTTCATATGATTATTATTACGTTGATTGCTCTGTAAAATCTCATGTATACGCTAAACATTTTATGTGTACGTGTAAATATTTTATTAAATCAATTTAAATGCAATAACATTTTAGGATTAAACGTTTACATATATGTATAGATATACACACACAAAAACAAAAAAGCATAAAAAAGAAGGGAGTCGTCGTCTTCATACACGACGGTCCCTTGTAAATCCATTTTAAATCTTTATTCTCAAGAAAAAAAAAAACAAAAAAAAAATGTAAAATTCTCTCATGATTCTTAGCACCGGGAATATAGCAATGTTTTAAAAACTAAAACGAAAAAAAGGAGTTATTCAAAAAAAAAAAAAAATAAATAAATAAATAAAATCACAAAACGCGTATACCCTATAATATAAATAAAATATTCCTTAAATGTAAGACCGAAAGGTAAAAACGTGAAAAAAAAAACTAAAAATAATATTTTTAAACTAATTCTACTTAAAACGATATGCGTGTACATTCATTAACTAATTTTACATATATACATAGTCTTTCTTAATTAAAAAAAAAACAAATTGATCGAAAACTTATCTAAAATTTACAACAATGCAAAAGAGAAAAACAAAAACGACAAAAATGATTATTATTATTATTATTATTAATGACAGAAAACGAGAGGAAGAGAGACAGACAAACCTTGACTTCAGACACCTAATGCTTACTGAATGTAAAATAAATGCTATAGAGTAAATGAATGAGCAGACGAAACACATATATAAAGTAATAGCGGACACGAAAGTATACACACATACCCACATAATTTTCAAGTTGTAATAAATATCTTAAAAAAAAAAAAAACAAAACAAAAATATTATAATAAAATAAATACACGGTAAGAGAAAACAAAAATAGAACAAAGAAACAAAGAAAAAAAAAAAATAAGATATTGAATAAGAATTAAAAATAAAAACAAAATTTAAAATAAATATAAAAAAATATCACGTGAACAAAAATAATAATAACATAACGTGTACGAGCTTTTATTGAAAATGAAAAAGTGAAATTTACAACCACCGAGAACCCATCGCGCACATTAGGTTGCGAACAAGTAAGAAAAGTAAAATCGTTCTCCCATTCTCGTTGTTCTTTTATCTAAACTTTTTCGAAGACGACGTGTAGATATCGCGAACCAGACTGCTGATCGTACCACAAGTGCTACAATTTTTAAAATTTTATTTTCTGTTTTTTTTTTTTCAAAATTACTCCTTCCAGTCTCCGTTGACGATTGCGATCATAGTTTTTGAGTTGTTAGTACCCTTTTGAAATTTGATCCTTAACTGAGCTGAGCATTCTAATCGCAAAGGAAAGAAAGTCTGTGGACAACGCTTAAACGACATAATATCTGTTGGCGTTTTCTAAACGAGAATTTAAAAGGAATTTCACCTTATTTGGGAAAATTTTCAGTAGATGTTCTAACTTATTCCATTTTAAGGGTGAACGCGTTGGAGACGTAGTACCAAGTTTCTCTTTACTTTTGTTGTGATGGTTCCGACAAAGGAGACTTGCCATAGAGAAGCCATCGAGAGTGTTGGAAGATATCGGTTTGTAGGTTTCTTTTCTATGCAGTCATCTACTATGGAGCTACGAGGTTCACATCTGGAAACTTCTTTGCACCAAAGAAGTTGTAGGTTGACTGAGAGCCGGGTCTTGCTGTAGCCATACTTTTCCTTGGACGTTGAAAATTTTTGAGTGAAAATTGCACGACGTGCAGGAAACAGAGAGAATCTAAATGCAAAATTGGCCTTAAATTCCAAAAGCATTACAGCCCGAACTGGAACCGCGGTTATGAAGTCCCCACTCACAGGACGCCTCGCGCAGGATAGCTGCAGGCAGTTTTACTGCTTGCAAATGGGGTGTTAAATAGGCTTAGGCCTTTTTCGGAGGAGAAGGGATAGCAGCGCACCCTAAGTTGTGCAGATTGTTTTGCACACTGAAGACCACCGGCCAACGCTTCATAATCAGTCCGCGTTCGATTGTCACTGCTGAATCACATAAAACATGTGCAGAAGTTGAGTGTCAAGCGGTGGAGACAGCTCCCCTATGATAGAAGGCATATGCAGTTTGAAACTAGGTACGCAAATTGGATAAAATCCTGTTGAAAACTTTCCCAACTTTCCAGTCATCGCAAGCACATGTTACTATTTACAATTTATCCAAGCAAAATGAATCAAATCCTTGGGAAGAATGTATGGATGTTTCGTCTGTCACGGTAAGTGCGTTTAATAAGTAAATGATTTTTAGCATAAAACGGGTCTTGAATATCTTACCGTCTGAAGCCAAACATTTTGTATTAATTCTTTTTCTGTCAGTTAATCGATCAGAATGTTTTTCATATTACAATTTTTGCTAGAATTTCTTAGTTTTTTTAACAATTGGAAGGACGCTTTTGGCCATTCTTTTGGATATGATCAGCCACTGTGGGGACTTTGTTTAGAAATATATGCGATATTAAAAATAAATTTGAAACGTTTCGATGAACGAATTGGTCTGATGAAAATGATTCTCCAAATCCATCAACAATATGTTTTTGGCTGGGAGGGGCTAGCTTTTGCCAGGAAAGTAAATGTCGCTTTGTAAAAATATATACAAAAATATTAAGTTTTTTGGAGGTTTTAATAATGCCTCATCTACTCTCTCCATTACTATATACGGTTGTATAACACAGTGACTTTGAATTAGATTTCAATTCCATTTATCAATTCAAAAACGAGCGAAATCTATAAGAAAACAGGTGACAGTGAAGCCTTTCTTAAACGAAGTCAAAATCGTACACCTCAGGAGACACAGATCCTAACAGATCGTTCAAGAAGATCTTCATATTGTGAAAATATATCCTATCTACCTAGCTTTTGGTGACCTAAGGGTTGTACAGCCTATTGCGAATGGTTAAAGAAACATAAAAAAAAAGAGAAAATGTAAGCAGACTGATAATAACAGCAATGACTAACGTTTCTTCGCCATTAGAATGCTTTGAAGACGGCGCACACTACGATTTCCCTTCCGCGCTCTGCAAAGCCAAACAGCTTCTTACGAAACGATGTTAGCGAAATTGACCTCGATACAGAAGCCAGCTCTAAATGAATGGGAGATTTCATTAAGTGATACGAATAATTGACACGACTTTTAAGAAAAACCGAATATTGCAGATTTTTTTAAAGTGGAAAATATATGTATCAAGTTCGGCCGTTCAAATTTAAAGCTGGTATCAGAGTTAAAGAAAATGATTGCAAATTCATTTCATAATTTTGGAAAAAGTCATAGGCCGCCGAGCCCTGATTTAGACCTTCCAAAGAACACGCACACGCATACTCACACGCACACTTTTCCAACTTAGGAAGCAAGGTCTCTTTGGTGGTCGAAAATGGTTCTCCTTGTCGTGTTGATTAATTTATTTATTTATTTATTTGTTCGTAACATATGTTTTTGCTGGAAGGAACGGGCATATATTCAATCGGGCTTTTATTCTATTCATTCATTCAAACTGGCTTTCATTTTCTTTATCCATTTATTTATAACAACATAAGCAACATATGCTTCCAATGGGGGTTAATTGAAATATTGTTCACGGAAGTGATGAATAGAATGTGCAAAGCATTTAACCGAAGGAAAAACTATTATCGATCATTGTCCAGAGAGAATTACGTATAACACGAAATCTCTCAAAACGGACCATAGGAGTTAAAGTGTTTAATGATAACACCACACCACACCACATCAAAAGATGAACTTTACGAATATCCTCTCTGTCCAATTTCATAAATGTTCAAATGCGTGTTGTTGTTGAAACGAAATAAATGAATTGTTGCGTGCTTGCGAACAAGTTGAACGAAGAAATTGATGAATGATTAAAAATTAATTGAAAGGTGTGGCCAGTTCAAGTGTAAATATATTCATTTAAAGTAATGCAATGATAATGTGATGAAGGTAATTAGTCTCCTGGGCCGATGTTTCCTCTGCAAACGTAACTATACTATATTGTGGTAGTAGTAGTAGTAGTAGTAGTAGTAGTAGTAGTAGTAAGTGCGTCGACATTAAACACATGAAAACTAGAAACTTCGTAAAACTCAACTCTTAATAACTTTTAACATGTGTTTGCTTGGATGGGAAATTCCCACGATTTTTAATTAGTTTTCAAAGAGCAAGAGATCGCAAAGATATATATATATATTTTAATTTCAGTCTATAGTAAGAACAGTAATTAATTATAATTACTTAAGTAATTGGCAAATAAATGATGTTTTAATTATCATATAAATGCGAAATTTTTTTTTGTTAAAATAATCTCTTGTAATATTAAAGTTAATTATGTATGTTAGTATATGTGCATGCGTGCGTGTGTATGTTTTTTTTTATTGCCAAACTTCCTTAATAACATTTTCCTTTTAATGATATCAGACATTTTAGAACATCAATAATAGTAAACAAAACAAGACCAGTTTGCTTTTCTTCTTCTTCTTCTTCTTCTTCTTCGTTTTATATAGTGTTTATGATATTTACACCACATTTTATGTCAAATTATGCAAATTTTACAGACAAATTTTAATTCCGTTCGTTGCTTCCCTTACATGACCAGACCGCCATCAGACCGAAAGCATTAACTGGCCTTTATATTGTTATTTAACAGGCCATAAATGTCCTCTTTAACCACCGCCCCTGTGCACACATACACTTGTGATGTTACTGTTAGTTGTTAGCTGTTAGCACCCCTCGAAGATTTCCTGGAAATTATCTAACAAGACCAGTAACAAAAAAAAAAAAAAAAAAAATAGAAACATTTAGATGAGTTTTTAATTTATTTATTTATTTTTGTTTTTTTTTTTTTTTTTTTTGTTTTTAATACCTTGCACACTTGGTCTTTTTGGTAAATCCTCAAAGCTTTTAGTAATCTTACCAATGACTAAAAATGAAATTGTCCGCTTACAAGGGCATAGCACGGTGGTGGTTAATTGTAACGCTCATCATATGCATATGAATATGAATATGAATATGAATATTAGTGTGAATGTTGTACACATGAATATTATTTTAATACTTATGAACATTTTTAAATAACTTTTTATTATGATTATTGCTGTAAAAGTGCGTGTTTCTTGCAATTTTAATGAAAGTTGAATCCGTTGCACATGTATGCCAGGATCAGGTCAGCTCAGCTTATTGTTGTGTTATTATAAATCTCTAGAACAATTTTTTAATTCGTTTTGGGGTGTTAAAGGTAATGTGAAAATGTGGTGAAAAAAAAAACTTATAAATATTTTAATGACAAACAACGCACGGCATGTAATACTCTATAAATATCTTTTTTACGTCTTGTTGCCATGGGCCAGTTTTAAGAAGGTATTCACCGACATCCCCGATCCATTCAAACGTACTTTTTTGGTTTTACGTTAAATGTCAAATAGAAAAACGTCTCATAATTTCTGAAGAGAGGTAAGAATGCGTCATAAATGCCTTAGAAAGTTTGCGCTATGTGCTGCAATGTGGACGACTGAGCCCGATAAGGATACTGAAGGTATCAACTGCCACTCCTCCAAAAGAATTGGGTAATCCCTATTAATTAGAGCTTCTGAAGTGCCGGAGCCTGAGCATGGACAGGGAGCATTTTCTCGCCTTTGAACTAAGCGAGACGTATCTCAAATATTTAGGGCCCCGGAAAGTTCGAACCCTCTATCAAAGGCGTCAAAAATCTGTTGCCACTTTTTAGAACAGACTCGTAGCTCTATACACCTACAAAATCCCATACGCCTTGTGTCCAATTAGAATTACATCTAAGAAAGTGGGTGCAAGAAATAATGCGACAAACGTTTGCGTTTAAGTCGCCCAGTCTCTGCCGATCTCCATGAAATCTAGACTGACATTTGATTAAACATTAATCAATTAGCTCTCTCAGGCCGATGAATCGAGATGATTAGCAAGATTGAATTTCGCTATGTATTGAGGCATTGATTGTTCTCTTCATGAAAAATTGCGCAAAGGCGCTTCAGACATTTGCGATTTTTTAATTGTATGTTTGATAGGATGAAAAAAACGTAATTTATATACATTTCCTTGTTTTGAGGATTTAAAGACCCGATGTCTCCAGATTAACTGGGAAATGAGCTAAACTTCTTAGTCTTGTAGTAAAAGTTAAAAGAAAGTTTCCATTGAGCGAAAGGCATCCTTTGACTAAATTTTTCCCAGTGTCTTGTCTTTACAAGATTATGCTGTACTCAGCAACAAATTTATATTTTATTCGATTAATGATTCGTTTTTGAAGCCACTTAATACACGCTAGTGCAGCTAGTGTTGCATAGCAAAACCAACATTATCAAGCTTTTATTGAGTAACGCTAATTAGTAGCCCCCGTCGTCGCACGACCTATAAAATTTCATTTCTGTTTGCACACACATTAAATGAACTGCGCTTAGATATAGATTTAAGCAGTTTTTGCATTGCATTGCATCAGCGTCAAGTAGTGCAAAAGCGAAATGACTGATAGCTCGCGTCAGAGAGTTAACCTCCGGTAAGGCGAACTGTAAATGCAAGAAAATGTTTCATTTAATTAAAAAAAAGCAAAAAAAAAAAAAAATTTGTTTTTATTAATATATAAAATGTGTGTTTCTTGTCATGCACCGTAACTTATGAAAACATTGCATTATGTGTATACATGCATGTACATATGTAAGGCATCGGTGTAAAATAGAAATAAAGTTATTCAGTATTAGCGACAATAATGAAAATAGGGAAATACCGAATGACTAAAAAGTATTTTTATTGCAAATATTTCTATTTATTAAGCGTGTCGCGCGATTAGTGGAAAAAATTTATATCGCTATCTTTCAATCGCAATAAATCAACTTAAATCATTTCCATGTCAACGAGTGTTTTAATTAATATCAATTCAATCTTAAATTCCTCCATATATGTGCGGTGTTTAAAGAGATCTATAACGGTTATATGTATATATATGTATACGGTGTCTATCTGTATTATTTACGTATTCATTCGTGCTGTTGTGTTTTGCTTTTGCTTTTTAATGCTTTATTGTCATACATACACGTACGGACAGACAGGCAGACAGACAGACAGACAGACAGACAGTCGGATAGACGGACAGACATCCAACATACAATGCAATCCAATGCAATGCAATACAACACAATATCAATTATTTGTGTAGTATAGTAAATGGACACATGGTTGGTTAGACGTATTCTTGTATCGCATGCAATCGCAATTGACAACAACAATTCATTTGCTTGTTATTATAAACAAAAGAAAAAAAAAATAACTAAATAAATAAATAAAACAATGCAATCAACAAACAAACAAACAAACAAGTAAAACAAAATGCGACAAAACAACATAGTAACACTTGCTTAAACGATTGTTGGATAAGATTAACTTTGAAAAAGCTAGAAGAGTTTTAAGACTAATAGTTAGAAAGTTAGAGAGAGATAGATGCGTTTGATTTTGAAATTCTTATGTCAAGTTTACTTGAAAAACAAAACAAAAAGAAGGTATTATTCAGAATATAATACAAGGCTAACGACGTTCGTATGTAAACACTTTTTCAGCTTCTAATGTCGCAGAATGTCTAAAAAATATTGAGCGTAATAACAGGAAATAACCTCAGCTAGTACGTATATGAAATCTCAGTTCGAACATGAGCAGCAGTTGAATGGACAAATGATGAATGAATTGCTTCTCTAGGGGCTCAATATTTTTTAGGTTGTTTCATGTATACATATACTGAACTATAGTGAGTTTTATTATTGCAGGAATACGCTAGTATAACAAAGATTGTCGCTATTGACAAACATGCGGACATATGGACATACCCTCACCATCGCCGTCATTATCATCATCATCACTATCGATCTACATATAGAATCACTTATTCTCAATTCAGTCACAATTTAACCGGTCCGTTGTATGCATAAATGATTCTGACTCACTGACTTTTGTTAAGCCAGTAAGTAAGTCCGTCAAATCTCATATGGGTCTCTACATGCATGTGCGCATATCTGTGTCTGTTCAAACTCTTATTTTGTATTGCATTTATGGATTTACATAATTGAATTTGTTGTACTCGTCGTATCGTCGTCACATTTCAAATGTAGATTTTTTTTATACTTCTTTTGTCAAGTGTTGCTTGAGTTGTGCCTGAGATGTTATGTTGTTTAGAGTGGTAGCGTAATTTTTAGATTGTTTTTTTATTTTTGTACTCGGTCAACTGGAAGTTGGATGACTGAATGACTGACTGACTGAGTAATCGACAGACGTAGCGATGGCACTTCACTTTGGCATAAGCCCGCCTCAAAAACAATTGATAGTTCCGGTGCGTTTGTCGTCGTTAACATCAACAATATCGTCATCACGGTCATCTAAATGTAACGCAAAAACATATAAACATACTTTTTGCATTCGCATACACAACGATTGTCATCTTTGGACATTTGTGTTTGCACATATACACATAAATATGTATATAGATTATACATACATTGTTAATGTATGTGTGCATATAACATGAATGCAAGTGAGTGATTATCATAATTTGTTGCGTTGATTTGGTTAGTTTGGTTTAGTTTCCAATACACACATTTTCGCACACTCGCACACACACACACACACACACACACACACATATGCAAACACAAACAATACCCCATGCCCTGATGCCCCACTGTGCCTGTTTCTCGCTTGACATATGTATTTTGCGTGTTTTCGGTTATATTCTGTGAATGATTGCCGTTCGCCTCTCTACGCTTGCACTTCACTCCACGCTACACAAATATCACCGCAATTTGTCAATAAACCACAGAGCGTTCATAATAAAATAAATATCATATAAGGAAAAAAGATCTATGCGAACAAACAATTGAAAATAAACTTTCAACGGAAAAGTATATGTTGGTAGTGATGTTGGATGGCTGATGATATGATGGTGGCGTCGTTATTGTTGCCGTTCACGATGTTGATTGCGTTGATGGATTTTAAGTGCAGCAATATATGTACAATATGTGCTGGTATGTTATACGTTCTTTCCTTTTTTGTTTTTTCTCTCTTTTTGTTTTTAGCGTATGTGTGCTTCATTTTTCTTCTCCCTCTTAATGTGCAATGTATTCATTAACTAATACAATGATTCTGACCAGCAAATCCCTTCGTTAATATTTGTATAGTTTTCTTGTTGTAATTTTTGTATTCTTTTTCGCGTGGGCTGGTTGACAGTTATGTGACGCGCATTCACACATTATTGATTTGCTTTATATATTGAGTTCATTAAGCGATGACTATGTACTTATGTACTTATGTATCAATTTGAATCTTTAGGCAATAAATAAATCTTTCTTGAGAAACTGAGAATATGAATAGTGTTAGAGGCCCATGGAACGGCAATCAGACTGAGCTGACTTGTGTGAAAAGATAAGGGTCGATTTTCCTTTCTTTTCTTTTCTTTTGTTTTGTTTTTGTTTTGTTTCAGGAGTGAATTTCTCTCTTGCTTCGGAAACAAGTGTTATTTCAATTCGACCGTTTTATACCGATTACCACGAAAGAAGTTCGTGCCGTTTCCTTATCAAAATTTCAATGAATTTTTCCAACCTATTACTGGACACATAAAGCAATTGTTTTAACATGGGGGCAACATTTATGAATCTCTTAATCATTTTGACGCCACGTCACGTCACTGATTTGTCTAACCAGACGACAGATTGTAATTTATTATTATTATGATTATTACGATTATTATTATAATTAGTAGCGCTAAGCATTAGCAACAAAGATTAACGACTCATCCAAACGTAACTAAAACTTCTCTCTCCTAACAAAAATCAATTCTTTTTTTGGAGAAAAAACGTTATGTTAAAATCCGGTTGCAGCTTTTTTTGTATTTGGCCCTTCTTAGGACGTGCCATTCGTAGCAATTTATGCCTTTTCGGTAAATTGTCAGTCCCTTATCTGTGTGCATTCGTCACGCATTGTTTACTGTTTCTCGCTCCTCTGCGAGATGCTTTCTTATTCAAAAGTTTTGTGGAAAGAATTTTTTCTAAATTATTTCCACCTTAAAGCAATATTTGCAATGCAAAAATGCATTCTTTGCTTTATATGTGTGTATATGTATATATTATATAATTCTGAATAACTCGATCGTACGCTAGTGCTAATGCATGTAAGCGTTCATTACTGAAAACGTTAAAAAATTCAGTTTAGCGTAATTGAATATTTGCATTCCGACACACAGACTTCTTGTAGCCCATGCCAGGGTAGATATAAAATTATTTCTTGAATTTACGATCTCCGATCCGAAATTGATGCGCAGATAGGACAGAAGAGGAATCGACCAGAAATGAGCAGAAATGACTACAAAAAACTCATTAGATAGATGAGCAGATTTCGTTTTAAATAGAAGTGATCGGGAAAACACCACAAAGTAGTTTCTTTCTTACGCATTAGAGGCCCATTACTTGGCATACATTTTAGCGTAATTTCTCTTAACAGTTTGACTATTAATGACTTTCTAATTTTGCTTATGATGCGTCATTGGAAAATATTTAACATCAGCCTTAACATGTAAGAGATAGATTCTGCATTGCCATAAATGTGTTCGACAACCGGATATAAGAGGATATGCGATAATATATTCGGCAATCGGAAGGAAGATTCCATGCTGTCATAAATACATATTTCGTTAAAAATCGATTCTATGGCGTTCGATTTGTGTCGAATACAGCATAGGCGCGTTTCGTCAGCTAATAGCTATTACATTAATGTAAAAAGTAGTGCAATGGTTAGGAAATTTTTAGAATTGATCGCAAATGAATGAGTCTCTACCAACTTGTTAGTCCTCTCACACTTTTTTGTTATGTTCATTTGAAGATTTTTCGCCGTACCCGGCACCTTCACACCTGCACCTTAATATGCTGAGAAAGCCTTGAAAAAATTTCCTCAAATGCAATATGATACCAGCGAATGACCAATACGTGCACCTGGTTCAGTTTCTTATTTAAGAGAACCTTCGATTATTTCTTTTAAGGCAAATCTATTCGCTTTTAGTACGACAGTAGAAACAGTCCCTAAGGGCCTTAAGGGCTTCCTCAAAGGCATTAATGAAGCAACGAATATCTTGATACGACCAATACCTGCCCCCTTTGAGTTAGGAGAACCTTTGATCATTTCTTTTAATGTATTTCTATTCGCTTTTAGCACAACAATAGCAAGAGTCCTTAAGGGTTAGTTTATTAATTTTCCAAATTTTGCACATAGTCAGCTATACACCTTGGAAGGTACCTTAGGTTGCAATGCTATTGACTTCAACTTTTGTATATAGTACGACGATGAAATGTGAATCATTTTCAATTATTTCGATTCGATTATTCACATTTATATATATATGCGCGTATATACATTCCGATAGTTTTTCTAAATCAATATAATTTCGAGAATCGCCTTCGGTTTCCAAGTTTAAATTCTCCATAAAGTGTCGCAAATATTTTTTAAAATTATAAATAATTATATCTGCGGCGTATAGGAAGGAAAGAAAAAATCGTTGTTATCGTTGCCTATGAAGAGGGCAAACCACAATGTTGCCGATGCTGTTGCTGATGGCCATGCTTTTGAGTGTTGGTGGTGATGGTAACGTTTGTCGTCGATTGAGTTTAATTAAATTTGTAAGTGAAACTGTAGAGTGCGGGTTGTCTTGTTTTTATTGTTGCTTTTATTTATTTTTTTCTTTATTTTCCTCTTTCTTTCAATTTGATTGTAATTTAAAAATTTATTTTGTATGTCTGCCACATGCTCAGTGAAGGCGGGCATAAGTATGGAGATATTACAGATATCTATACAAATATTGCACTCTATGTAAATAAGCTACAAAAACAGACAATGAAGTCAATTAATAGATGTTACACTTACTGTGGAGTTTCTGAAAACTCAAACAAATTTAGATAGGGAATCTGGTAACCAGATGATGATGATGATGATGCGTGTGCATGACAGCAATGTTGACGCTAAAACCGATCATTATGTTGATGAGACATATACGCCCGCACTTTATTGTATTGCTCTTTGCCTGCTTCAACATCCTCGTCTTTCATGTAAGTATTGGTTCGTCTGTTTTTGTTTTTGGACCGTTTTTATTTTTCCATTTTTTTTTATTTTAAGAGAAATTATTTCGTGTTTCTCTCAAAGTCAAATTTTATGTCCGTCTGTCCGTACTGCTACTCTGCATATGCCGTCGCTTTGCTTGTTTATGATAAACCGGGCATCATTTTGATGCCCTGTTTGACAATTTACATAATTTACATTAAAATGTTGCTTCACTTACTTCACTTACTTGTTATTTTTGATAGTATTGCTGTTGATGTTTGTGTTTGTGTTTGTGTTGGTGTTATGTATTTTGTTTTGCTGGGGTTTTCATTGAATCTGTTGTACAATTCAATTTCAGTTTCACTTGAGTTCCTTTCAGAAAACAACATCAAAATAACGAAATTAAAAACATTATACAAACAGCGACGACGACTATCGCGTGGGGTGGTGGTTACCAGCAGCAAGCAGTATTGTCTCTAAAGTATCCCAATTTTTTTCGTTGGTGTAAAGTGTTTTATTGTCTATGTACTGCCGTAATATGTTGATATGATTCCACCGTTTACCAGTCTCCTCGCCAGCTGTCTGTCTGTCCGATTGTCTGCTTGCCTGCCTCTCTGATTGTTACTTACTTACAGTTTCTAGTTTAGTCATTTCATTCATTATATTGTCATTGTTGTTGTCATTGTCGTTCTTACTGCTGCTTGTTGTTGATGTAATTACAATTATGCAAAATGCATTTTGCTTGTGAAGGCATGTGCGCCTAATTTAATGACTGCTTTTGCTGTTATTTTATCACTCATTTCGAATTTAATTCAGTCCGCGTAAGATTATCACATTACAACAGCAAGTAATAGGAGATTTTTATGTGTGTAAGTATATTTCCATAAACCTAAAGAAAAATACAACTCAAGTAATCCGCTAACGATTTCAATAAATAGAGGAATCGTTAAACAGTGTATGAAGAATAAGTAATAACAGATTCTTCACTTCAAAGCTTGTAATATTGTAAATAAAAACATTATATAAACTGTGTAGAGGCTTGTGGGATCGATACATAGGTACATAAGTCGTCATTGATATTAAATTGCCAGTCACAGTGAATAATATTTTCTCTATAACTTCTCTATAAAAGTGCTTATAATAAATCCCTCACAAAGTTCTCTACTGAAGTCTTTTAGAGTTAGCGCAATGTTTGGCATGCAAACGTGAGACGGTGTACTTCTAATGAGGTCGATGGTCTCGATTTGCAATTAAAATTACACTTTTTGGTTAATTAAATCACTATACTTAACATACATTTCAAACAATTTGACACGCCCATTGCAGAGTACTTAGTCAAAATAATTTAGTTTCTACTTTTGGGTGGAGATAATACATACGCTTTAATCTGTCTTCTACGTTGTCTACTTTCTCCGGCTTTATTTAATTTTTTCAGTCTTAACAACGTTTGGTTTATCGGTTCAATTAACCCTGTAACAAGAGAAGTGCTTATTGTTTATTCTTCTAATCTCTAATCTTTAGATTAGGCAGGAACTTTATATTAGCCTGCATTTTTAGCTTACTTTGCTTCAAACACTGAATTAATATATCAACGAAGAAACAAATTTTTGATTTGTGTAACTGTAGTTGTCTACAGTCAAATTTTTTAAATTTATTATTAAAACGTAAGGAATAACATCTAAACTAAATCGAAAAAAAGACAAATTTTTTGTTTTACAATCAGTTTTAGCTGTCACACGCCTACCTTGCCAATTTTTGGACCTTTCAACCGTGAACACGCAGATAGACGAACCAATTCATCGTGGTCTAACAAATCCGGTTTCTACATTCCTTAGGAAGGCCTTGCAAGATCTCAATTTTATAAATTAAATGAAG
>CCAG010005453.1:0-33948 GCA_001077435.1 Glossina morsitans morsitans
CGCTCGAAAATTGAAAAACGCTTATAATACGCACTTTTATGTTCCCCTTTAACAATCAAAAATTAATCAAACATAAGAAGAGACGAATAATTCCCTAAGATTACAGAGACATTTCCAAACCTCAAAAAGTCCCTTTTGTAAAACCTTGTCCTTGTATCGTTTACGAAAATACCCATGTATCTCGTAAAAGAATTTTTATTCCAAGATCCTTTGCCGTAAATTCATATGTGGAAAATTTTTCGCACAAGTTTAAAAAGGATGAGGAATTGTTGTGATAAATGATATCGAACTAATTACATTCTCTTTCGAATCTCATGATTATGCTGCAGAAATCAAATTTAGTTAAGTTTTACCTCGAAAGGTTTGTAACTAACAAAGCATTAATCACGGATAGCTTTGTATGCGGCAGTCTACGCGATGCACCATAGCTACGATGTATGAAGATAAATTTTGATGTTTTCAGTTATTTTACAAAATTACTTAGGTCTTGTCCTTAGTGTTATATGTGAAAGTCGCGCTACATTCTCATATTAAGGCTCTAGGATTAAGTTCAAATGCGTATATATTCAAATTTTGCTTTGCAACTAAGCTTTTGCATCTTTAAAGTTTTCAATATCGAAGAGGTGCATCACTGATACAAACTCGAAATGGAAATGATGATCTAAACTCGAACAGTAATATGTGTAGTTTCTAAAGGAACATGATGTAATTCTCATTTCCTTATTGGTAACGATAGGTATCACTGAACGAAATTGTGAAATGTAAATATCGTAACATATTCTGAACTGACAAGTGCCCAACTAATAACGGTATTGGCATTTCGCCGAAAGCTCTTTAGAACATCTCGTAAACTATATCTTCAGGCTTTTATACTTTACATCGCTTTTGGTATAGGCATGTATACAGCAACCAGAAGGACAAAGGGAAGGAACCCATTTCTATTGCATCGAATGACTTTGCGAATCGATGTGTCTGTTTGTCTCTCCATCTGACATCTGCCCATGACCAACAGGTCGCAAATTTTGCTACAATTTAATAAAATTTGGTTCAACGACATATTTTGTGCTAGAGACAAACATTGCTAAAAATGGTCCCGATCGAACTGCATTTTCGCCCATTCTCTATTGGATGGCTTATTTTGAAAACTCTTTTTAAAAAATATAACGTGTTATGAATAACTGTCTTATGCGAAGCGGTTTTGGGTACGTAACGGTCGACCCTGGCCCATTACAATGATTTTTTTTATTTATATTAATGTTTTTTCAATCTATACGAACCATAAAGCGCTAATACAAAAATATGGCAAGGAACATTTTCATCTGATTAGATAAACAAACACGCGACCGCGACCCTCCCGAAGAAAGTCATGCAAGAGAGAATTCTGCCCGTAATCTAGTGGAAACTGTCTTGTCCTTAGTAAGAGCCATTTTTCTTTGGTCAATCTGACCTTTGGAGACATAGGAAGTTAGTCTATATAGCTTTGATTGATCTTCTGCTATACACAACCCAAGCCACGCTTGCTATTTGGATTTTTCATAAGTCCCGCAAGGCCAAGCAGAAGATTTCTCTTTCGCGAGGAAAAATGCTTCAGAAGAAAATATCAGCACAGCGTATACCCGCTACTTCTTCGCGGTACCATCAGAAGTGGCTGGATACGAGCAGCCGGTTAATGGCATAGTAGGGAACTCTAAGAGAGAAAAAATGTCTCACCCATTCGTAAAGCAAAAAAGTAACGTCTCCCTATGCTCCTCTTAGACATCGATGCGAGAAACCCGTTGTCAGTTAATACATAACTCCTTACCGATAACTACTTACTTCTGAAAATGAAAAACTTGTAGGTGAATAGTTGTGTGTTAGATAATATATAAGGTAATAAAAGTTCTTCTTATAACATTCCGGTCGATTACTTGGAATTGCTTAGAATGTTTTCTTTTTTTTTTGCTAATAGCCTCTCATTTGCTCCTCCACAAAAGCTTGAATATTATTCTATGTGTCTGAAGATTTCCATTGTCTAAACGAGATGTTTTGCTATGAGATTTGTTGCTTCTCCACTTTGGAATTTTTCAATTAAATTAACTGCAATAAACGGTATAAATTCGTATGCGACAACTGGCCTGAAGGTTTACATATATATAATAAAACACATATTTGTTTTGTACATCATCATCATCATCATCATCATCATCATCATCATTTGAAGCGTTTCTTAGTAGTATTTCTTTTTGTCGTAAATTTATGCTCTTGTACTTGTTATTGTTATTAGTATTGCACTCTAATTGAGAATATCCGTTGTCAAGTATGGCGATTGTCATTTAAAGTCATGAAAAGTAATCGTTTAAGTAAACGACTGCATAAATATACGAACGAATGTTTGACTACATGCATGGATATCCATGTGCATGAGTTCTCCTATAACTTGCTGAATAGTGTAAGTCAATTTTTTTTAAATCATATAAAATAAAAGTAAATTTAGCATTGAATCGCGCTTTCACACATCACTCATGGTACATCTATGTTACCAAGAATTCAGACTGTCTCAAAAGACCTCGATAATACCATCTGGGAGTTTGACTTGTTGTAGACCGATTGTCAAAAATAATTTTGTAACAATTTTCTTAATATTTACCCCTTTACTAGTTCTACTTCTTTACTGTATCTTTTTGCTATTCTTTAAAGGTTACAAAACGTAGCAGTTTACGAAGGAGACTAAAAAGAAAATATTTTGCTTATACGTAGTGTAGTCTCGAAAATAACTCTGTGAAAAAAAGTTCTCCGCTACAAACACTGATACAAACAAGTCCACCAATGTTATCTGCTCTCGCGACTTAGTACTTGATGGTAGTCTCAACAGGATCACCGTTACACGTAGTTTAGTGCGATGATAATTTCAAAATGACTTTAGGCCATTAATTATTCTCTCCGCTTCCCCAAGGTTCTCTGTGGAATTTAATCATCGAAATTGCCATCACTTCCTTGCTTTCCATACAATTTTGTGGAGTGGACTTTAGCCTTTCACCCAGCTTCATCATTCTTCTAATTACTTTCTAGAGTACAATTGTGGATGCATGCTGCAATACTCATAGACTAGACTACACTCTCAAAATGTACTTAGTTGATAAGTCGAATATATTCGCATAGAACTGATACGATTTTTATTATGGCGAGTATGTAGAGTAGAATATTTTCAACACAAACCATAATCAAATCTGTTTACGACTTGTACCAAATTGTAAATAATGGGCATTATTATGTGTTTCCATTCTATTGTAAATAGGTTTACGTACACATATGAATGTGTGAATGTAAGACGATGAAAATATGACTATGAGTCTGCGTGCATAGTACTTTGTATAGTTTCTTCTCCCTCTCTCATTGTTCTGCTATGATGAATTCTTTTTTCAAATGTGCGTTTGTGAATACGGTGTACACGTGTTGGTATGTGTGCGAGGGCCGTTGTTGTTTTCACAACAAAATGGCGTTAAAGTACTGTTTAGTGAACTTTTTTATGTAAAATCTGTAATTGCTTTCAAAAGTTTTTTCTTATCAAATTAAATGTTAGAACATTGAACTTGACATTTGCATCGAGAGGTAATTCATTTACCGCTGATGTGATGTGATAAAAATGATTTATTAATTGAATCGATCTAAGTGTTCATGGCAAAATTGCTGCAAACTTATTATTACATGTACGATAAATAGTTATCCTCTTTAACCGTAAATTCTTATAATCTTTACATACATTGACATTATTTTCGTGCTCGTGAATGCATTGAATACTTTTCTGAATACTTAAAGTTCAATGACACTTTCGGTTTTTCCTCCTGTCCGTACAACAGACAGTACATACCACATGATGAACAATTCCACTTTAATATTCATTACTTCCACACATATTTAAAAATTCTCTCCATCCTTTTCTTCACTCTTATCACTCTATCACCATCTTTTGTTCTTTTTCTCTTTCTTCCTCTCTTCTTCACTCACTCACTCACTCTCTCTTTCTCTCTCTCTCTCTCTCTAGTCTCGTGCATATCTTTTCTTTTTATTATGCATTTTGGTCATTGTGTAAAATGTGTCTACACTAACCGTATGCATTTGTACTTTGTATTTGGCTGGGTGGACAGTATAGTAGCTAAATTCCTATATATATGTATATATATATGTGCACGCTTGCCTTAGCAGCAAACTGTTAATGTATTGATGCAAATTCATGTCATTTCTTTCGTACTCCATGGTTCGTTTGGTTTGGTTTACAGTAAGCCAAGCTCCATAAACTCTTTCAGTTCTCTTGTTCTCTTGTCTCTGTACGTCAGTCTCCATTCAAAATTCTTCTATTTTTTTCATACATATATTTACACATATGTATATGTATATATATATGTATGTATATATATATTTCTACATATATATTTATACATATATATATGTATATATATGTATTGGGTACACACTACAAATACTACGAAAAAGTGGGTCAAAAATGACACGAATCCCTTATGGTGTTGTACAGAAAGAAAGGTGAAATGGAAATTAATCAATACTTCCAAACTATACAGCAATCAATACATCAATCGAATCGGATCATTTAATTTATATTGAACTTAGAAATTAATGCGGTATCACTCACTCAAATATTAGAATTTTATAGCACTTCGATCAATTTTCCAGACCTAAGAGAAAAAAGGAATTATATTTCGAATAAAGATCTGAAGGTATAATTGATATTCACTTCCTTATCTAGTAATCTAATTTTATATCCACTTTTAAACAAGATTCTTAATCCTATTCTGAACAACACCACAAAGACTGCGCAAGTCAGAAAGCATTTATTTGCTTCTGGCTTTTATGGCCGAAAAACCTCATTTTCTAATAACACTTGTGTTAATTGTTGCGGAATAAGGAAATTTGGTACAAAGCAAGAAAAACCATGACAGGGAAAAACCTCGTGTTTTCGCATGATTAGTGACCGTTCACAATGTCACAATACGGTCACAATTTCTCAGTTACGACATCTAAAGTTGCAAAGATAGACGGACTTGACTCGATCGCATCGCTGTACTTAACATTGCGAATCATAGACTAACTTCACGCATAGAATAGAATGAGAACTACACCCAAATGTTTGTTTTTATTAATGGAAACTTCTAAGTAGGTTTAAAAAATGGCCAAATTTTTCGAATTATTTGTGCCCGAGATTATGATAAATGAATGCAATTCGCTTAGAGAGAGCAATGCAGATTATAGTGCGGTTCGCAGTAAGTGGTAAATTAATACTAATTTCATGGATAGTTGCGCGTAGGACTGTCTACATTCAATGATTATTATCTTGATTTGATTCTTTGATTCTTTATTGCATATTCGTTATTCGTCTAATTTCCTTTTTCATATTTCGTAAATGTTTCTCTTTAGTTTCTTTACAATTGCGTTGACAAAAAGACAAACATTTATTTTTCATTCAACTTTTGGCTTTGTTCTGGTTTTAGAGCGGCGTCTAAGTCTACACACAATCGCAATGTTTAATGTGTACATATTACGCTTTACATGCCTGCCTGCCTGCCTGCCTGCCTGTGCTGCCCTGCTCTGCCCTGCCCTACAATATCATCGTCATCATCATCATCATCGTCATCATAGTTTGTTGGTATTTTGAAAGAGGCGCAAGTGTTATGAAAACAAAATTGTGAAAAACGCTTTTGTTTTGCTTGGTTTTACTTACACATATATCGGTGTATATATGTACATAAGTCTGAGCACACAAATATATATATATATATATATATATATATACATATATATAGTCATGCATATTATAATGCAAGCCAATGTTCCTGGTAGATGCCATTGAGACGAGTCTTTTATTCAGTTTTGCTACTTATTCACTTGTTTCGTTTTTCTTTTTTCTTTTTTTTGTTCAGAGTTGTATTTTTGTGTTTGAATTTGGTTTTATTTTTTTATATCATTCTATGCTGTGTTATTCATGATGTTGGTGTTTTTGTTGCTATTATTATTGTTATATGTATATTTATACATATATATATATATATATATGTATACATACATATATATATATATATATATAGATATTTATAAATTTATATAAAAAAAATTTTTTTCTTTTATTTTGCAAGTATTTGTATTGCGTTTTGTGTACTGTGCGGGTATTGTTGTGCCAACGAACAATTAAACTCTTTGCAGTGACCTTGACTTTGTTTCTTTTCAATCGAGGATTTTGTACAACTTCGTTTGTTTGCCTGTTGTTGTTATTGTTGTTCATTCATTCGCCAACAATTCATTCTTTCATTCAAACGTTCACTCACTAACTCATTCATTCATTCAATGATTCACTCACGCACAGACACTGACATAGACACAGTCACTTACACACACACACACACACACACATGCATACACACACACACACACACACACGCAGAAACAGAAATATACATACTCGCATCTTCACATACATGCAATAATCATTCGTTCCTCATTGTGCATACGCTCAGTCAGTGTAAAGTTGGTTTTCGTTGGCTTGTTATTATCCAGATTTAACGGTTTGTTTGTATTGAGTTTCCATTATGGAGTATCAACGACATGGACAGAACAAAATTGTAACAACATTTGCACCAACAAGAAGAAATGCATTTTCCACGGGACGAAAATTGTACGAAACGGGTTACATTTCTTTAAGAAGTCATATACATATCTTCAAGTATTCTCCAAAAGTTTTTCTCCGATTTATTTGACAGTACAGTAGATGCAAGCTTACATTCGTATGTATTAGAAAATCTGTTTGTGAATTGTAGGCATTCATTACCTTAACTAAGTCGGGCGTAAACGTCCGGAACGGAACGCTCACAGCGATAGGCAGCGAAATCTTATTATTATTTAAATTCCAATATTTGGACTAAGGACGACGTTGAAGAAAAAGCAAAATTTCATCTATTTCCTATATCTTAACAGGATTTCGGCAAAAACAAAAGAACTGAACTCTCTTTTGCTTCTAAGAAAAATATTTTACTTTCTAGATGTAAATCTTGTCTTTTCTGCGAAAAACTTCCGCTTACCTTGATATTATTTTGTTCATTGATATTATTTTGTTCATTTGAAAAGAAATGGGCAAACGCGCTAAAGTTATTTGGTTTTTTGGAGCGACATAGTTAAGGAGTGGTAAGGATTAGATATTTCTGCTTTAGTGTGTAGCGGCTACAATAAGCTTGTGCCTTCCGAGCTTGTAACAAATATTCGATTCAACTTTTTAACCTAATTTAAGTTTTGCTGAAAACAGTTGGTAAAGTTTACGTGTTTTCAAGTTTCGTATTACCTCAAAAAGTATTGTGACTTTATTCAAACTTGATCATTGTTCTTTATTACGTGTTCAAAGTATCGAGGTTACCTCTCCGATCATGGGCATAGTGGCTTTGAATTGAAGAAATTAATGGCTTTTAAAACATCTTTCGTGATTGTTGTTTACTTTCTCAGGTTAGTTGTTTTGGTGACTACGGATCTTCCATTTTGAAAAGTGATTTTTTTCGCATTTATTTAACTTCTTTCGTTTCACACACGTTTTCTTTTACTTTCCCCTGCTTTCAAAGAACGAAGTAGTCAAAAGCAAATTAGTTTGTTTAGGTTAAGAAGAAGCGGCGCTCGATGGAAGATGTACTATGCTTTCTGTGAATGGTTTTTATACCACATTGATTCAACGAAAATGAAATTTGATAAGCGTATTGCATTTTTGCGATCCATCGGTATAATCTCCTCACAACGTTCAAGCCACACACGTCCCTTCATATACGTATTCGAAGCTTAAGTCTACCATTCTCCGTTAGTTATATATTATTACATATGAATTATTAAATATTTACTACTTTTGATACCATTTAGTAACTTTCGTCCCTTTTTTTCTATTTATTCTCCTTTTAAGGTTTTAACCATATAGCCTACAGCTTTAGGCGAAGTTCCCGCGCACTTTCCAACTTGATTTATGGCCGTAGACTAAAAGCTTACATCATAAGTTCTAGCTTTATATATGAATTTTCCTTACTAGATAAGTTGTTGTTGAAAGGACGAGCGGACCTAGTGATGACTAGGATGAGTAATCTGGGATTAACCATCAACCACTGAGCGGTCCAACCTTTAGTGTCATTTTAATTCAATCCAACTCACAAAAATTATCTCACAGATTGTGAGCTGTAAGAGCATCAATAGCCAATTATAGAAAAATCAATTACGATTTCATATATCAACTCTAGCTATCAGATATAACGCTTATGTTATAATTCTACTTCTTTTTTAACTTTTTTTAAAAGTTTCCTAAACGTTCCAAAAACAGACGATGACCTATGAACTGCGAAACATCGTGTCGAACATGGGCATGGCTAAGTGCTGACTTGATGTTTATGAATTATATTTGCTGGGTTTGCTGGGTTTTTGATGCATATTTCAGTGCCTATTGGAAAGTGCGGAACAACAAACGCAGCACATATCGTTTGATGAAAGCATGTAACCGATACATAACGCGATTTGTGTGCTTGAATTCAAATAAACAATGCGCACTTAATTAAATTTTCATATTGAGTTCGGGCAAAAGTGGGCCATCTAGTAAGAGATTTATGGCAGATTTACACAACAGCGTAATGTGTCCGCATATTTTGAACAAGTATAATGTCAATAGACGGTCAACGTTAACGGTTTGCGCCTATGGCTGTATTAATTAAATCATGTTTCGTTTTTTCTTTGTTTTTTAATAAAATATATTTTATTTCGCTAAAAGTCATGATTTCTTTATCAAATATTTTTCATAGAAGAAAAACACCCACTTAATAAACTCGACTATTATTTACGAACAGCGGCAAGTAGTCCTGGTTTTCCAATTTTGAAACATTAAGGTAGCTCTGCGATCTCCAGAATTCTACGTTGGCATACATATGCACGTACTTTAGTTGTGCAAATCTATTGTAAAGTACTCTTCTAAATTTTTATATTAAAAATTTCTCTTTAGTAGAACGAAGAAAAGTTTATTCCTATTACTCACGAAAAAAAAACTAGCAAAATCCAATACATTAACAAAAAGACGACGGATTATTTTTCTTTCGTTTCGTATTTTTTTTTTTTCTTTGTTCTTTCTTTTTTTTTCGTTTTTACTAAAAAGTGGATTTTCGTTACTTAAGCGCGTTTAAAGCTCCACTACACCGGCCCTAATATTCAAGAATACGTACACTGATATTACTATATTATAGTCAGTTGTTGATGGTGGTAGTGACGTCGTCTGTAACGGGCAACACCAACATTCCTTAGCACAGTTATGTGTGCATGCGATGTATATGCGAAACATAGTACATACACAGTCTCAGCTTGTCCAATGATATGAGCGAGATGGGAAAAATGTTGTAATAAACCACCTAACCTGCCTTAAAAAGTGGCTGGTTGCTATTTGGTAGACTGAATGGTTGGCTAACTCAACTCAACCTCCCAAAGCTGACAAAAAAATAAATAATCTATAATTCTCTGTTAAGAGTGTTACATGCATGGGAGAAATTCGGCAACGTTGCCTGCTATAATCCGAGTTTCAAGGGAAAGATATTTGCAAAAATGAACATAGAAATTATAGTAAAGCTTGTGTGAACTCGGATGTCGGAGTACCAAAATCATTACACTCGAAAAGTAGCCGTAAATCGATTTTTCTAACTCTCTATACCTATCAACTGTACCGGTTGTAGCACGACGTTAGCATTCCATTTCGGTTTCAGTGAAGGAGAGAATAGGACAGGCATCTAGAAAGGTACTATAATGTTTTGCTCACTCTGGAAGATGATTGGCTGTAGTTAAGCATGAGGCCAAAAAACCAGATGCGCAAAATCCAACCCTCTTTTCTATAGCTGTGCATAAAATTGTTAAGATTTGTGATTTATTTCTTAAGGCTTTTATCAACTTACAACCACTGACAACCACAACTCACACACAACCCATGAACACAGCAATATACATAAGCGTAACGTTGCTCGCAACTTTTTGGTTGCATATATAGTGTTCTCCCTTTAGCTTATTGCATTTAATACCGATACTAATGTCGGCAACAGTACGAAACTGTGGAAAGTCTCGCTTCAATTAATTTTTGTGCTGTAACATACCGAAAAGAGATTGCGTTTGCGAACTGAGACACCTCGAACAGGTTTCGAACTCGACGATTGTGTTGACTGTGCTCAATCAGTGTAGAGGTATTTGCGCGTCCTTTTCGTGTCGTATTGTTAAATTTTAAATTTAAATCGCTTAAGTTTACTGTAAACCTACTCTCAAAAGTAGAATATTAATTTATTTGGCAATATATACGTATACGCACGCACACACACACAAACGTTGACTCTTATAACGCGTATCGGTTGTATTATCGTCGTCAGCCCGACCGTCGCACAGTCATCTGACGTTAACGCAACAAATTTTTTTGGTTTGACACAGCAACTCACTCACGCACACGTACGGACATCCATTAAAGCAAAATCTACGTTCATGTGTTCATGTGTTCTAGTTGCGTAGCGTATCGTTTACTGCATCAAGCATACATAGACTGCAGAGTTTTCTTTTATGGGATTTACCGAAAATCACGTTTTTGAAAAGATCATTTGCGTTTTGTATTTCGGCGATTGATGTTGTTTGTCGGCGCGTTGCTTCCCATCTAAATAATGCAATTGTTTAGTGCTGATATTAACAAAAAAATAAATCAAAACAAGTATATATCGTCACCGTCATTATGTTTACCATCGTAAAATTTTGAAAGAATCTTATTTTATTGTCATGGAGCATAACAATTAATCGTGCTTACAATAGAAACAACGAAACGGGGAAATAAAAACAAAACAAAAACATACAAATTTGTTAATACCTATAACAAATACCGCCGCGTCAAGTAATAATAATATTATAATTTGCAAATTCGTTTTGAATACAAGTATGTGTACAAGCAAATCAATAACATCTGTTAAAAGTGTTAATAAAGAAAGTTAAAGTTAAAGAAAAACAAAGAATGACAACAGCAACAGCAACAGCAACAGCAACAACAACAACAACAGGTTTCTCAAAAATGTTCAAATCACAGGAAATTAACTTAAACATGCAAAGGAATATTTAACTCAACATATATTTCCGCAAATTACTATAAATTACTATTAATAAAGAGAAATTTAAGTTAAAAAGAAAGAAAGAAGAAGAAGAAAAAAAATCAGAAAAACACAAAGTGCCAAACATTTATTGGAAATTTCAAATTATTCGTTATGCTTACCATGGAATCCGATATGAAAGGGGGCATTTTACATGCAACCATGCCTCCGCATCACACCTCAGCAGCCTTACATGGACATGCTGCCTCGCCTTATAGTGCTTTAGGACCTCTCATGAACTTAGGTCAATCACATTTGGCTCAACCTCCGTTTCCTCATCACCAGCATCATCATATGGCCTCACATTTGGCAAGCAGTCAAAGTCCCTCCATTGCTAATGGTTCTAGCAGTGCGTTAAGTTCTTTGCAAAATAGCATGGCCAACACACTGAATGGTACAGCAAGTGGAGTGCAGCAGCACGGTTCACCGCTTCATAGCTCTAGTGATTTAAGTCCTACTCAGTCTTCACATACTAGCATTGGCAGCCATCATATGACATCGCCAGGTCAAAGTCATCATCACGGCTCCCATCATCATTCAGGAGGCATAGGTGGTCAAAGTACACCTTTGAGCTCGGGTGGCAGTTCAGGTAACGGCGGCAGTTTAAATAATAATAACACTTCGGCGGCGAACAAGAACGCGCAGAATGCAGAACGTGTCAAGCGACCCATGAATGCTTTCATGGTTTGGTCGAGGGGTCAGAGGCGAAAAATGGCTTCCGACAATCCGAAAATGCACAATTCAGAGATTTCAAAGCGTCTTGGCGCTCAATGGAAAGATCTTTCAGAGGCTGAAAAACGGCCATTCATTGACGAAGCGAAACGCTTAAGAGCAGTACATATGAAGGAACATCCGGACTATAAATATCGACCTCGACGCAAAACAAAAACTTTAACTAAAACAAAGGAAAAATATCCACTAGGCGTAGGAGGGCTATTGCAGTCTCCAGAACCAAATTCTAGTGCAGCACGTTCGACTTCAGGAAATTCCATTTCAGCGGCAGCCCAACAAGCGGCGGGTGTGAATCGCGACATGTATCCAATGAGCGCTCCCAATGGATATATGCCAAATGGGTATATGATGCATGATCCATCGGCAGCCGCCTATCAAAGTCAACACAGTGCCTATATGGGAAACTACCACCGATATGATATGGGACAAATGCATCAGGCTGCTGCCGCCGCTGGGTCATTAAATTATATGAACGCTGCTAGTGGTGGTTATGGTATGTATGGCACGGTTTCCGGAGGGCAAACGTCACCGTATGGTAACATTCAACAGCCCGGTTCGCCTTACGGGAGCAGCAATGCCCCGCAACAGCCAGGCTCTCCGTATGGTTTGTCGGGACAACCCGGCTCGCAAGTTTCCTGCCAAAGCCACAGTCCTAGCGATTCCAGCGTTAAGTCGGAACCCGTATCACCTAGCCCGCTACATAGTTCTACATCTGCCTCTACGGCGGGGCAGCATAACTCTACAAATTCTTCTGTTATCGCCAACAATAACAACAACAATCACATTATGAAGCGAGAATATGTTAGCGCGCAGCAATCATCAGCAGAACTCAATCACCTTATGAGTATGTATCACCTGCCCGATGGCATGCAAGCATCGGCTGCCGCAGCTGCAGCCGCGGCCGCGGAACACCATCAACGAAACCTGATGCACTATCAAACCAGTTCTCCCGATCTTCAACAGCACCAAGCACAACACCACCATCAGCAATCGATGCGTAGCATGGCTCCATTGGCCCATATGTGAGAAATGGCAAATGCCTATGGACAATCGACATTATCGCAAACGATTTCTTCTAACGCAGTAGAAGTAACTCCACATGTTGAGCTAGGTCCCTCCACATCTACATCCCCTGCCCCCTCAGTTCTTCAACATCAATTACAATTGCATAATCAACAGCATACGAATTTACCACTAGAGGAGCAAATTGAAACATCGTCTCCACTGCTTACACAGCACCATATGCAGCCACCATCTGAAACGCAACAGTTGTTAAGCACGCACCTGCAAGACCAACTTACCTCTACAGGACCGACGGTATCAACAAATCCAAATGTAACCAGTCTCGATAGCCAATGTATAAACGGTCAACAGTTACCAGGAATACAAAATTATACGATAAATGGTCACAGTAGCCGTTCCAGTTCAACAGCTTCAGGTTCCTCCAACGGGGGAAGTCGTTCTTCAGCTCACTCAATATCCTCGCATTCGCCGGCATTACATCATGCGCAATTGGCTGCATATCAAAACAACAGCTGTGCTCCCTCCATAATGGGCCGTTTAACAGCAGGTAGTGTGGATAGCGTCGGTAGTACTGGACCCTCTAGTTTTAGTATGATTGATGCCTCTTCTGTTGCGACTACGGCTGGTGGAACTCTAGCCTTACTCCATCACGCTCATTTACCGTATACGACGCATCCCTCTCATCATTCTCATTATAACCATCACCATCATCATCCCCATCAACATGCACACGATACACCTGGACTGTTGGATATCTCCACCCTGTAAAAATTATTAAATAGCTAATAATAAATCTTAAATTTAAATAAATTAAAATTTTAGTATTAGTCTTAAAGCAAACAAAACAAAACAAAACTCGATATACGATATAATACACGCATACACGCATACATAATAACTGAATACTTACCAAAAAAAAAAAAAAAAAGTAAAGAAAGAAAAAAAATTATGATCATAATTGAAACGTCAACTTCAGCAACACTTCTCTCCAGAAGATCCCTAGCACCAGTCTATTCAAGTTCTGTTTCGCGTTTTCAAAGCGACTTCGACAAAGCGACTTTGCAAACGCATACTTCTGCCTAAATTTCGTGTACATATTCCATAAATGGAAAACCAAAAATAAAACAAAAGCGAAAAAGTGTTCACCATACTGGTTTATGAAAAAATTGTGAAATGTGTGATATGAATGTTAATTATATTTCAGAATTATTTTCATCGTAATAACCATTCCGTATATACATAACTAAATGTGTATAAATATATATTTTGTTTGTTAAATAATATAATTATTGGATTTTAATTAATTTACATACCCGCCACAGCGCAGAAGGGGCGCACCAACTTCGCAATTCGATTTGCGATTGCGAACGATAGCAATATGCATTCCAGTAAATTTGTAAAAGTAATGTGATAACGCGTCCGTCTGTCTATCTGTATGCCCGGAAAGAAGATGGCGGAAGCTTTACTGTTCTATTCAATGTTCCGGTCTCAAATCACTCAAATCGAGCAAGGGTACGCTTTAACTACTTTGTGTAATAATAAAATCGTCTATCGTTAAATTTTTCCTTTTATATATCCATCATATACGCATATCTATGGCTATGTGTCATAAAAAGTTGAGAAATTTGTATAAGAAAATGTCAACGTACACGTTGCGATTTATCGCGTGAATTCCGTCTACGCAACTCAGTGTCACGACAAAAGTAGTTGGAGCCTCTTTCGCCCCTTCTATTACTTCCTTCTTACGAACAAAACCGTTTTCCTTCGTACCCTTCGTTCCTTTTTAATATCCGAAATACGCCTCAGAAAGTGATGTATTTTTGTATTGCTGTGTGTCTGTCGTGTACTGTCGAAACCCTTGAAGTCGTTTAAAATGAAATAGAAAGTTAAAGCCTGGCTCAAATTTTTTTTTTATTGATTTATTCCACAAGGTATGGTGCGTCTACTTTGTTACGAAAGACTTAAACGTGTTAGCTAAAATTTCTATACTTAAAACGATCCAGACGACAAACTATGTCGCTTGACATAGTCGTTAAAAATGCAATAGGAAATTGGAGCTTGACTCGCATAGTTCTATTAATATACTTCGCCAGGCCTGAGACTATTGTCTATATTGTAAAGATAGTCGGAAAAGTTCGGGCTGAAGTTTCTATACAAAAGCAATCTTGTCCGGCGACTTGACACGCTTTCAATAAGTTTTTCCCCATTTTATATATTAGCTTGAGATGATGGGTATCCAAGATTCGTCTTCAGACGAATAAAAGTTTCTCATTTGTTTTTTGTTCTTTTTCTCTACCTTATAAAAAAAGAAAAAAAAAAAGAAAAAAAATAAGAATCAGGTTATTTAATATTTTAATGGATCTTTTTTAAAGTTTTTAAATTTTCTAATTTTTATTAGTTTTTAAATTGAATGGAAGTTTAGTTAAGTTGTATGTATATGAATAGGTTTAAGGAGACTCCTACGCTGCATGTACTCCCCGAACATAATTATTATCAAATTATGTAAATTTATATGCAGCCAATCAATCAATCAATCAATCACACAAATGTTTATTATTATTACTGATAAAAATTTAAAAAAAAAAAAAAAAAAAAAAAAAACGACAAAACAAAAAAAGATAAATGACAATGAAAAAGGAACACTTGCATATATTACACAAGTGCAAACTTGTTAAATAACAACAGCGGAAAGAAAAACAGAAACAATAATAAATAAATTAGTAAAAAAAGAATTAAAATAAAAATAATGAATTATTAAATATTGAAAAAACAAAAAACAAAAACAATCCACAAAAAAATCATTACAACTAAAGGTAATAAAATAAAATTGAAAAAAAAAGAAAAACTAAAAATAAAAATAAAAATAAAATAACAGAAAATGTTTCCAAAAAGTATTCAGAAAATTAATAGTTTTTCTTCATTCAAATATTTCCTTACATGTATGCCGTCGGTACTTAATTTCCTGAATTTGCGTCGGCATCTCTTTCAACACAAAACTCATCATTATTTTGCGAGAAATGGAAATTATATTTTCCTTCTGGGTTTCGGTACTCCACTGATATCAAAGAATTTTAAAAGTGGGGCTTTGAAAGCGTTTTTACGACGGGTCAAGCGTATATCTATCGGATATTATTCGTATTCACACAAAGATGTCACAATTCACATAATAAGCGTTGACTTTTTTCGCCTAGTTTTCGCGACTTAATCACCTTAGTTTATAACAAGATTGATTGAGAGAGAGATTTATTGTGAGTATTGGTCCGGAATACCAAAATTGCTACAAAATCAAATAAGTAGAGATATTGTTTTGCCGAAAGGTCATCTGCAAGGATGACTGATAGTTGAGCGAGTTAGGGACTTACGGGCTGCAGTTGTTCTTTTGCATAAATTGCTCAGCTCATTTAGTTTATCCATCAATAACGAAAAAATCTTCAAAATGAACTCCTTGCCGGCTTTCAATTGCCTTATGTACACTCCCTGCATAACATCGAAAAAATGCAATTTAGGATCAACAAAATAGAACTAAATGTGAAACTTAATGAATAATGCTTAAGTGTTGGTGGTTGGTGGACTCGTCCTAAGTGCGAGTTACACTAAGATGCTATTCCGCTTTCATAATTTGCCGAAATAATACAAAGCGCATTGTTCGGTATCATTTTACTCGGGATGATCTTTGCGATCTCTTCATTTTTTAGCCTTGGAAAACTGAAAAGTATCATATTTGATAGAAATATGAAACTTCCTCGAAATCTACACATTGGTTAGACAATTTTTAATGTATGTCCTTCAGTACGCGACGGTGCACACTGGACGTATTAATCCGAAGTAGGTATAAAAAAGTCTCGATTAGCACATATCCCCTTAACAAAAGTTACACAATTTTGTACACACATATTGCCTAAGATAGGTACACGGAATTCTCTTCGAGGTGTATTTAGCTGTTTTACTTACCATACCTATGCACTTTTTTTTTTTTATATAATATTTGCTTTGTGTTTTAAGTAAACTTATTATTTATTTGCCAGGAGGTCTTGCGTTTCTTTAAAGCAAATATTTTAGTTCTGCAACACTTTAGCGTAATTGTTAAAATAATACATTAAAGATGTTTGTATGTATTCCCTGCCCGGGAACGTAGCTTGCATTGAAAACAGTATAAGCAGAAGAGTCATTTTCAAAACTATGAGAAGTCATATCGTTTACTTTTGAAGTTCTTATCTGCTGATCTGAAGTGAAATGAAACTTGAGAGAAAATCTGTTCCGATCGTTGATGATAAATGAAAATAAGCAAAGAAGCCTTTTAAGCTACTGATAACATCTGCGTCGTTTTTCCTGCAAATAGTTAAACAGAAAAGACAATTGGAATTGGAATTTCGCCCATGACATATAAAAGAATTTACGCGATTCCATATCGCCATTACAAATAAATAAACTTTCTTCACCTACATATATATTCCACGATGTCTGGTTTACCATTCAGTTTTCGGACGTAAGGGAACGTTCTCATTAGTCACGACGCTATTCATTGTACTTATTGTAGTCTCCATTTTTTAGAACAAAACATTAGATGCAAACTTATACAATCTCGCGATATTGACGGCGAAATGTGTTCTGCCGGCTCCACTAAATAAAATTCCTTTAGCTTTTTCTATTTGTGGTTCTGTTTCAAGGCATTTCAAATATTGTAACATCACAACGCCATCAGGCATCACAACTCATAAGGCATCTTCTTCCGTGTAATGCGCAATACTTAACAACCCTGTTTTATGAGCATTTTCTTATGATTATTCCTTCGGAATAGTCATGAAATAGATACAAAAGCAAAGCAACTATAACGAGAATATACATTATGGCCTTTCACCACGTCCTAGTTGAAAGATGTGTATCAGCATAAGATGATCAATCAAGCTGTAGCGTGGTCTGTCATGTATGTACTGTTTCTGAAACGATCAAGCAAGTAAGTTGGACTTCTACGGCGAAATATTCTTATTTTCATTTATTTACAAAACCACGTTGAACCATTTTTGATATTTTAACATTAGTCACGACTTTGTGGAAAAATAATTTATAAAAGTAAGTTTTTGTTAAGTAGTGTTAAGAAGTGGGTCGATAATTTTCAGAGAATTTTAAAAAAATCAGCCAAATTTCAAAAAACACACACAAATATAATAAATGTTGTATCATCTATTAACAATTTAAGGGTGTCTTTCGAATGTTTGTAAGGGTATCTGCAGAAGGTAATCAAGAGCATATAGCACATACAGAAGTAAAAGCGGCACCTGGCTCCTCGTGCGTTAAAAGGCGACTTCTGAAAGCATTTGTAATTTAGTTTTTCTGTCTAAAAAAGAAAAATTACTCACATTTCGTGTCGATTGTACCTCACGGCTGCAACAAGAAATATGCGAAATGTGATAGCGAATCACATTAAACTTATTTGTATTCACACCTTGTACATGAAGTGTCCGCCATGACATTGGCAACAAGTGCCTGATAAGTAAACATGGCAGAATCTAGATTTCTAGCAAAACTGTTGTGCCGATAAAGTGATGCTCTAGTCTTGTAGTTCATAGAAAAGAAGCACCAGCGTTCAATAAAGCTGACGCTCGATATGGAAAAATTACCAGCAGAAGGAAGTCATCATATGGGTCAGCTATTAGGAATAGTTTTGTACTATTATTTTTGACAAATGAAACGCTCGGCATATAGGCTGGCCGCTCTGCATGTGTATCACATGTTTACTTATAGCATACAAATGTAGGCGCATAGGAGGAAGCAAAATTCATACAGTCTTGCTAAGGGCAATATCTATGAGAATTGATTTGGCTCGAAGGCACTCCTATTAAGGGCCTGGAACATCTAAATTGATCTCGACCATGTTAATGTTTGCCATGGTTTAGTTCGAGAATCAGTTAAATCGCCCCTTGGGCTCTACGATTTGTTTATACTCCTATATTTTCTTGTATGCAACTTAGAGTAACTTATGGTAAAATAATGTTCTTTCTCTTGTATGAGAATATGAACAGCATTCGGCAGCTGATTGGTTACACTTACATAATATGTTACCTTTATCGTGCCGGGCCTGCAATTTTCTTATTACGAACTAATTCTGTAAAGAATTGTTCAATAAGAGTAATATTGATGAAGATTACGGCAAACGTCTGATTGCGAGTGAATGTAATTTAAATTGTTTTTCGCTTTTCTGATAATGATATCATGATATAGATTGTTCCCATAATTTGCTATAATTTAATCAAACACTACGCTTCTCATTTACTGTAATTGCTCTGGCAGTTTTCGAATTTTTTATTTTTTATTTTTTATTTTTAATGACTTATTTTCTCAATTGTGTTTCGGATTATTTGCATAAGCTTTTAATACAAACGTATATTTCGATTTATTGTAGACAATTTCGTTTAACTATTTGTCAAAATGCATAATCCGTGCACTATAATGAATGTGTAAGTATTTTTCTCTATGCACACGTATGCACACTTTGCTGATGATATGATTTCAATTCGTTCCCTCTTTGGGTTGACCTGCTTGTCATTTTACAATAATAACGAAAAGACTGTCTTTTTTTTTTTTATCCAATTTCACAACTGCACCAACAGCTAACAGATACAATGACGAGGGTATACCACAGCACCGCATACAATTCATCTAATCTGAATGTTGAACGCTCCGATATATTAAATTCACCTATCAGCTTAAGAGAGACGATGAAATTTACGTGAAAAAAAAAGAGGAAAATAAAGTCATTGTACAATAATAACGTATAATATGTTCGTGCACATGTATCCACTATTGATCTTAAAATTTTTGTGAATAAAAATAAACAATTATTTATTTAGGTATATTATATTAACTAATGATTTTGCACGTTTATCGTTTAAATTGATATTAAAACACGTGCGGTCTAATCCAAATGCGTTGCTGTTGAAAACGTGGGATAACATTGTGTGTTGTTTTTCTTGTTTTCAAATATTTTATAAATTTAAATGTAAACTTTTGTTTCCTAAGATATACGTTTTTTGTTGTTTTCCAATCTATCTAATAAAGATATCTTTAGGTTTTGTAACTAACTAATAGAGGTTTGTTGTCCCCTAATACTTGTATATATATGTGCAGTGTTTAAATAAATAAATGGGTACCAAACATATTGAAAACCTAAAATATAAATCTTCTAATACCAAAAAAAAAAAAAAAAAAACAAGGATAAGCAAAATCCTTTCTTAGGGATTAAAAATTCTTAATCGTTTCGGCAAAATCACCTGTTACTGGTCGACTAAAATGAAGGGATGAGAGTTAAAGGACTTAATGAATCTCTAAAATACACGCCCTATACGCTAAGCAAAAAGATTCTTTTGTCTCCTGTTGCCGAAAAATCAAAAAACTGTAAACTCTGCTAATGTACATCGACCTAGATTATGAGCTGCATCTTTAAAGAGCCCTTCTAGCTGCTGGTTTAGTAAAGGAGGAGAAAAAAAAATGTAAATTAGACCTTATTGCGTGGAAGCCGAGAGTTTTATCTAAGAGAAATATCATCGCATTCATATCATTAGGAAAACTGCAAGGTAGTTGCGAAAAACGGATCTCGGTTATTGCCTAAAGAATCCTTAATATGAACTGTCTCTGCTGAAATTCTTGCCATACCTAGATATAAATATGAAAATAGCTTAAAAACTCACAGTGCAGTTTTCATGTCGAACATGCGAAATAATAATCTTAGTATACGCATGTGTACACATGTCATCGCTAGCGGGAAAAACGGTTTGCACAGTTGAAAAGCATTGGCTTTTTGCAAGGATTTCCATGTCAAACATGGCCATAATAATCACTAATAAAATTCCCAAGGATTTTCATATTTTGAAATGGTTTGTGTATATTTTCGCCGTCCACAAATAACCACACGGATGTACACAATAGTATACATTCCTGTGTGCATTTACATAGAAACGTAAACGAAGGTTTTTAATGCACATGTTACCCGAAGATGCATAAAGTTTGTATTAATGAAATCTGAAAGGGTAGACGACGAAACGCAATGACGAAGAATAAGAATTGAACCTGTTGCTTTAGTATTATTACACGAGCAGCGGAGGCAAAAAACACATGCACACACACATTTACCAGAAATACACATGTACGCATATGCAAAAGATAAAATGAAATAAGTCTTTTGCCTTAACAATTAAAATGGAAGTTTACATGTAAAGCTAGCTATATGTGTTACGCATGCAAAGTAAGAGATCTACTACTAGCTTTGACGCGGCATAACATGCAGTATTGTTCATTAATAGTGTGTAGTGTCAAATATTAGAACGTGTGGCTCTGCTATTGATTTGTTTAGGTTATATATAACATTCAACAAACAAATCTATGGCATAAACACACACATAAATATCAAAAGCAGACGTAGGGACATAACAACATGGTTAACGCAAGCAAAGAGTTGTAAATATACGTAATGTATATGTAATGTTATATAAATACATAACTATACTATATAGTTACATATTTATAACTATACTTTATACATAACTATATATTTTATTATATTATTCTGATATCATATTGAGTGAGTTATACGCTTTATCGTGGTTGCTTTTTTTTTCTGTTGCTAGAGCTGAGCTGCAAGTGTTTATGCAAGTCTGTAAACTGTCATCACACGCTTGCTAGCTTGTGTGTCTTCTGTGATTATGGAGCTCATTTCCCATTAATTGCAATATTTCGTCATTTCTTCTTTTGTGCATTATTTGCTCCACGTCTATTAAGTAAGCGTAATAATTTTTCTGAAAGGACATTCTCAACATAAGGAAATGTGTTCTATTGCTTGTACACATGCAGCAGCGAGGCCAACTAAAATGTGAAATCGATAATTGTAGTTGACATAAATGGAAGTGTCACCGCAACTGCTCATATTGCGTAAAGTTAAAATACTGTTTTGTTATCTTATAGATTTTACGTTTGCCTAGACATAGGGGAAAAAAGTGGTCGGTACGGGTGTGCCCAACCGGTATAACCTACGCCTTCATTAACTCAGCACTCACCATAGCTACGATCAAGTATATTCCACCGCACTAAGATATAAGCTCGCGAACGCTGACTTTGTAGACGCGATTCTTATCTGTTCCGGTTCTCGAGCTAAATTATTATTTAATCCACATTTAAGTATCTTTAGCGAAATCACGCGGACTATTCTATGTTTCAGACGCAAGAAAGCAGTAAAGTGAACGATTCTTTTCATCCATAGAGAGTAACATTATATGGATATATAAAGTTACTAAAATCTTTTAGACATTGGCCGATGTCTACGCAGCTTAAAGACAACTCTACTAAAAATTGGGTTCATGTCAACTTCATGTAAAAATTTGAACATATTCGACCCAAATTGCCAACGATGCATAATAGCATAATGGTTTCAGATATGGTTATATGTTGTTTGGGTGTACAACAGAGAACTGTTTCAAACTGAACGTTGCACCGTTGAAAGTGCTCTACTCAAATTTTGATCTGGCGGAAATACATAATATAAGTGAATGCAATATTTGCTATCGAGTAATCAAGGTAGTTTTCTCCTTTTAATAAGCTCTCAGGATTGACTCAGAGGATGTCTGCTATATGACTAATACGGTGGCGCCGGAAAGCAGCAAGGAAAGAGAAAGCGATTAGCAGTGGCCGCAGCCCGATAGGTGCTACGCCTTTATTGAGGACTCGCTATAGCTACGACCAAGTGAGATCTATTGCACTGAGATTTAAAGCTTCGAACCATGACTTGGTAGTGGCAACTCTTATCCGCACGGTTGACGGTTCAAAAACGAACACTGATCTATCGCGATGTAATCACTTGTTCGACATGTTTCCTAAGCGTTTTGTCTTTCGTGCTAGAGTGCGTAGTTTCGAACACCGTTCCCCTGCGTAAATCGAGTGATTGGTGTATTACTTCGTATATTGCATTGAATTTTCACTGCCGAGATAGATGTTTCCAAGAATTGCAGATTTACTCTTAAACAAATATTCAAAATTTATATGTTTTAACAGGATTTTATTACAATCTCAAGCCCGCATTTTTCTTTTTTTGTTGTTGTTTTTTTAACAGTTGTGATATGAGCGCTAAATTTAGTCTGGCTTTATCTAACGAAAAGTGTAGGAGGGCGCATGTTGCCGTTTTCCCTTCTTTTTTTTTGTAGGATGGTTCTTATGAAGTTTGTCACGGAACCTGCATTTGGTTGCGCAGCACCCTGGACGCAAAATACGTGATTTTTTGCATTTTATGCCTACGTTATCGTTGATGATGACGCAAACAAATTCAATGAAAAATGTTACATATGCGTATATCAGTATAAGGGCTCCTTATAAATAATATTTAGTATTAAACGGTCGCAAAACCTGTTTTTAAATGTATCGATCTTATTACAACACGATTTCCATATTATATATATAATTAGATATATTAGATATAATTAGATAAATTAGCATAAAATAATTGTTCTATTTCCATAAAATTATTTAGGAGTTAATACAAAAAATTATATTAATTTAAATTCCGAACCATGTGAAGCGTATATAAAAATGAATTAAACAAGAAAAAAAAGAAAAATTATTTTAAATAAGTTTCCATTTGAATGAACGAAGAACTGGAGAATATATTTTTTTTATGGTCCTGAATATTAAGATTTGATGCGCTCGAAATTCTAATGGGTAAGAAATTCGATGGTTTTAAAATGCTGAAGTCCTTTGCGCATACGTTATGTAAAAGGAACGGGAGGGAAAAATTTATTGTCTTCACTTCACTACACTTCTTAGGGCAATAAATTCAAAGCTTGTTTAGAAAGTTTCTATGCCTTACAACATTTTTGTACCCTTCTACAAGAGCATAGTACATCCAGATAACATCCTGAAAAACTCCAGATAAACCCATCGTTTTTCATACCTATTTATGCAGAAACACTCTCCGAATCGATTTGCGCTTTTTTGCACGTCCCTTCGCTATTGAACCGCTTGGACCGCTCTTTCGACAACTTCCCATGCGAAAAATCGTTATATGACTACCTATAGGATTTTGCGAACAGAACATAAAAGTTATGCCCTGTTTTTGTAGGAACTCACTACTAGGGGATTGTATATTAAAAATTAGACCTCTTTACAAATAAAGGTTTGCTTTCCGTAAGAACGGTTGTGCCCAAGATGTTCAAAGATTGAGGTAACGTTTCAAAATTCAGCACGGATAATTATTATATCAAATTATTATGGACCAATAAACATAACATAATAAAGCTTAGACTTTTCTGCCCCAAAAAACAAAAATTTTGTATAGGGCAGAGTTTAAAAAACAGGCCGAAATAGTGCAAATTTGGCAAAGTTAATTTCTTTCTGACGTTCATTATAAAGCATTGAAAATTAGAGTTTTTTGTCATATGAACTTCAACTTTGGTCATATGAGAGAACGTGCAAGAAATTGCCCGAGCCCGTCCAAAGTTTTCACACGAATTTAGAATGCCGAAATATAATTACCCTCAAGAAACATTGAAAATCGCAATATTTTCCATACAACGAATTTTCAAAATAGGGCGTTACATGGTCGATAAAGTAGACAGATCGAAACCATTTTCATTAGCGTTCGTCTTTGGGTCAAAACACGTCAGCGTGCCAAATTTCATCAAAATATCTCAAAAAATTGCGACCTGTAGCTTCAAAACAATTTTACATGAACAGACAACAACACGGACAGACAAACCGATATGGTTGATCGAAATATATTTAACATGAAATCCGAATTCGACCAATGTTTTCAGTGAAGTGAAAATCTCTTAGCATACACTCATCATCCTAACTCAGAAAGACTCATACTTAGTAAGGAATGTTTTTATAAATTTATTTTTTTTACTCAGTTAACGCATCGTAGTTGTATATATATATACATACGTAAGCAATCAAGCATGCATGGAAACATGTACGCAAGTATGCAAAAGGTATTGGAAAGAAAAAATGTTAAATTAATATATGAAATTAAAAATAAACAGCTTTAAATTAATACAATTTATTTTTGCTTGCTTGCTTGTGCAAAGCGTTTACATACACATCGATGTAGACATATACATATGCACGTATATTGTTAAGATAAATTAATTGGTGTTTACTTATCTATCTACATATAAGTATACTTACATGCATAAATATATACGTATCTATATATATATATATATATATATATATATATATATCGAACATGCATCGTACACATATCCATTCATGTATATGAGTTTATAAGCAGTAGAAAAATTTTATATTGCAAAACTATGTACATATGCTTGCAATTATATGCATACACCTCTATATGTACATAAATACTGGCCCGGAACGACACGGCATGCATATATGATATATATAAGACCATTACTTTTGAGATGTTCTGATGAATTTTTCAGGTGAATGATGCGAAACAAATAATCAATCAACCAGTTGGTTTTAAAAGACAGACGTTTCATTTATATATAGTACATATAAGCAAATGAATGTTAGCACGACCGCAGTGCACATGTTCGTGTGTATTTTTAAAAATATATATGAGTAAAAAAATCACCCACGTATATGCGTGTGTTTTTTTTTTTATATACATAAAGCTTTTGCACATAATATAAATTGTGTGCACATATGTATACTTGAAATCGTGTCCATAAGGTGAGTTCATATATATATCTATAAACGTTTACGTAGTATTTGGTGCTGTTGTATACTGCCAGATAAAATTGAAATTGGCAATAGACACGAAAAAGGAAATACATATATATATATGTGTTTGTCTGCTCTAGTGGGAAATAGAAGATTGACTGAAAAATTAAATTTCAGGCAAAAAAAAAAACGATAACAAATTATAACCCAACGTAGAAAACCTAACATGAGTTTTCATTTCATCCAATATATATATATACATATATGTATGTGTCGTTTATATACATATATATTTTTTTAATTATGCGTCATGTGTATATATTTTAACATTTTTCAATTTGTGGCTCGTAATTGAAATGCCAATGAAACACATACACACTTCCAAATAAATACTGATATAATACAGTCACTAAAGCGCATTTCTCTTAAAGTAAAACTTAAATTACCATCTCTTAACTCAAACTGGTACTGCGTATGCAGTACAAAATCCAGACTTTTTCTAATAATTGTCGATAGTCTGTTCACCGATCAAACGCTTAAAAATACATCTTTTACATGAATCGAAATTTTACACGATATTTGATATAAGATTTTGGATTTAAGGGGGAATCGTATCCTTATTCCACTTTAATCTAAAGAACTTATTCAAAATTGTGGACATCAAACTTGGGCTTTCCGATAAAAGTATTTCCGGCTTTAATAGAGGAGAAGCGGATGAAACCTGACTACGGTGCCTTTGAATTTCCAGTAACGATATAACATTAACCGATTAAACAAGCACAGACTAGCCTGCGACTGCCCCTTTTTTGCTTCCATTTCCTCATTTCTTCCTGATCATCCGTCTGTTGCAGGGGACAACCCACGATTCACAACCCATCACAGTAATCCCATAAAATATTTATATATAAACGTGATCAGAGCCACATGCATAGAATATCGAAAACCACTACAAAGGAAAGAATTAAGCTAATCTTGTAAACCCATCCGAAGGCATCAGATACTTATTGGTCAACGAGACGTCCACAATTATTAGATAACTAGAAACATTAAGTCACGCAAGGCCGACAATTCTATACCCTATACCACATCGTTCAATATAATTCTTACTTTTGCGATAAGATACCAACAATTATACTCTCCTTCCATGTATAAGCACATTTTTCATGTCAGCTCTTATATGGGACGTGCCTAAAATGTAGGCTCTGTTGTCACAAAAGCGCTTACCTTGCACGAGAAGCTTTCCAAGTGGTCAGATAGAAAAAAGAGCTATGTGGTCCAAATTTTGCGCACTTCATTTTTGCGTCCAATTGCTTTCATTTTTTTTATGAAACATTAGACCTCTTTGCATATAAAGACTTCGTTTTTGTAGTAACCACTATATGGCAAGGACTTCAAAACATTGGTGCATTAGATCCAAGTTTTGCACACCTACTGAATATGTTAAAATATCTTTTTCTATCGATTTTTGTTCACAAATATTAAAAACTGTAAATTTGCTTGATATAACGTTTTCTTAAAGAAAAAAAGTTCTTTGAAATGGTAGTAAAAATAGTGCGATCTACTCCATTTTCAATGTGATTCATCTCTGGGCCAAAGTCCGTGGATGTACTAAATTTGGAATATCTCAAAACTTGCGACACGTACATTAAACATAAAAACAAATGACCAGACATTGCGCGGACAGGCAGACAGACATGTTTAAATCGATTCAAAAAATTTTTCTGAACACTATAGTTCGTCACGGCCGACCATTAAACGTTCTAGACTAACCTACATTTATTCATATAACGTCTTTTCAAAGTAAGGCTTTATATGGATAATAGTCGAAAAAGTGATTCGATCTGAGCCATTTGGAATAGCGTTCGTCCTTGGATCAAAGTACGTCAGTGTTCCAAGTTTCATCAAAAATTGCACCTTGTAGCTTGAACGCAAATTTACATGGATATACATCGGACGGGCAGACAGGCTTAGACAAGTAATTAAATTAATAAAAGGTGGCTCTATCGTAAGCCTCTCTGCGTGTCACGCCCGCACGGCCGCATGAATATACCATTTTTCTATAAAGTTTTTCCCATTTATAAAAAAACACATGTGACGCATTCGTTTCTTTTTCTCATCGTTCTTCCAAAACTAAAATGATTTCTTCATTTATTTATAGAGAGCACTTTCGAGAAGTTGTTTGGCTTACATTGCGCATATATGAAAAAATTCTCATTTTCTGATTATGTATACGTTAATGCATACACCTGTTACGAGCATTCCCATCTTCGGGTTGTTTGCTAAACAAAATGAATAGCAAAACTGTCTACAAAAAAACTTTATTTACATTTTATTGATTTTAATAATTTATTTGCAATTAATTTTAAACATTTTTAACGTAAAAAAAAAAATTACTACATTTGTTATTCAATTCTTTTTTTTTTTTTGAGCACAAAACATAAAAAGCTCAAACCGTAATAAATAGAAAGTTTTAATTTAAATTTTAAATGAACGAGTTAACTGTTAAATTATTTACGCATACGTGTGTAGAAAATATTGCACACTGTTTCGCAGTGTTTCTTGCAAATTACTTATTAATGAAAGCTTTTAGTAAAAAATCTGCACATAATTAAAAAATATAAAATATACATATCTATATATATATATGTATCGATAGGTTTTTTTCCAAGCCTCTATAAAAAGTGGCATGTGAAAGACGGATCGAATTTAAAATCTTAACACACACACTTTGATTCGAGAATTGTCCTTAAACTTTGAACTTTTGCTAAGCAATGAATTTAATTGTTTTTAAGACTTACGTAAATTTGAACCTCTCTGTACACTGTACACGGTTTCACTGATGTTCCAGTAGTGTGACTAAAATCATCTTTTTGTTTTTATGATTCAACATTTGGTGGATTTTTACTTCACTTCTAGCTGATTAGTGGTTTCGTTAAATTTATTCTGTACGTACTTCCGCCCTTGCATCTCTCTCTACCTATAATCGAATCATCTTCTTGGCTCCGCTGAGGGCACACCCCCTGAGTGGCGGGTCATATACAAAAAAATAGGTAAAAACTAACTGAAAGCTGCCTCTTGATAAGAACATTTAGCAAGAGGAGATCTCCAGAACTGTTTAATGTGGGCACTTGCCACACAGCGTCCGAGAACATACGAGTTAATTTGAAAAGCGATAAGTGACGCCTCCAAGGAGAGAAGTGTGAGAGCTCTACTGCTACTGTGGTTCCAAAATAGAAAGTGGGTGTCAGCCATTCTTTTGATTTTTGGTAGGCGTCGAGGCCTGTCTAACATCCATTTGTTAGTTCTTCATGAAACCTTGGAGTACCCAGAACCACCGCCCAAGGGGCCATACACAGCAGTCAGACAAGAAGACATTCCTCCCGGCAATCTGTACAGCTGTGGGTGATCTCGTACTGTCCGCAGCCGGAGCCATTGTTGCTTTCCGAACTGATGTCACGGAAGGCCCTCCAGTACGTGTAATTTAAGTACTGTGCTCAGAATTGATCAATAAGGAAGCTATGGTCTTCTACTGCGACGACTTCAGATTACAAACAAGTTGATTTGACAAAAATTGGAATAGATTTGCTGAGAAGCTTTGATGCATCGACCGTATAGCGCGGCAGTTAATCCGCTCGAGCACCACTTCTCTTATTCTCCACGCAAGACTCTTAACGGCGATAAAGCTCACTTCAAGAGATGCTTGCGAGAATCACTCGATCAGATGTTTGTGCGCAGAAAAATGTTCCAAAACGTTGCCAGGATGACATAAGCATCAGGAGGCATTAGTAGCTGAGTAGGTAAGAATCATGGCATGTATGTCCGTACTGGCGCGTTCAAACCTCAATGCGGTAGATTATATTTAGTCGTGCGATTGTAACTACGCTGCAGTGTCTCTCCCCTTCTCTTCCACCACTTTTCTTTTTACATTCATTGGATTATACACGTATAAGGGAAATTCCAGGAATGATTCGTCATCGAAGAAACAACGAAGGAAGATATATAATAATCGCTTGATGAAATTCGTTTGAGTCATAAGGGAAATATGTTTTAAGTTCTTTTTTTAGCCAGCTTCAGATCGAGTATCAGCAAAATCGGTCTTATAACTTTAGTTCGATTTATTGCAAACAAAATTTATTATAGAAGAACGATTTCTTTTTGGCGTTAGATTTCATTTTGTATGCATTTATGTGCTAACACTCGAAAATTTCATTTGAAATGTTACTCATGAACATCTTAAGGATTGTAATTATATTCTTTGGCGACTGATGTAAAAGTAGGCCTAGGCGTACTTAAGCACTTACCATTGATAATAACAACAATAACAAATTAGTCACAATTTTACTTGAAAATCAAATGTTGTTTGCCCTTTCACATGTGCATGCAATTTATGTCCATGCAGGGCTATCACTATTGCTGTTGTCTTATTGTCATCACCAAGTACTGAGAAGTATCTGGAAAATTTATATTTGAAAGGGACCATTTTATGTTAATAATAATAATAATGATGAGGCGTTGATTACACGCGTTCTTATGGAATGCATGCATGTATGCATGCATATACCTGCACACATATACGTGAATGTTCCTCAAGTGTTTGTTTTATGTTGGTTTGCTGTATATTTGTTTGCTAAATGTTTTGATTATTTTGATAAGAAATTGTTTTTGCTGTCACATATTTGTTGTACAACAATTGTCTGTTTGTTGTTATTATTATTCGCAAGTGAACAGGGTATCGCCCATCTACAGTAGACGAAGACAGTTTTCAAAAGGACTTCAAGTTATTGATAACTGGTATGTGGAAGGAAGTACGTGTTTACCCAAGACACAAGAAAATCATATGTTGCAAGTTTTCTGCTTGAATACAAAAAATTATCCTTAAAATATGATAATAAAAAAATCTGTATTAATATAACGGTAAAAATCATATTAACGCAATTATTTGCGCGCTATTAATTTCAATTTTTTTTTTTTTTTTTTTTTTTTTTTATATTAAAAAAGGAAAAAAGACACAGGAACGATTTCATTTTTTATATTCTAAAGATGCGCTTCACTTGCTAAGGGAAATAACATTACCGTCCCCGTTATCGTTGTCGTACATCAAGGCAATATAGCGAATTTTTATGCTGATATGTTGCTACGTCAGAAACGGTTTTTATTTGTAACCCCTCTGTCGATGCTATTGGCAGCGAAGAGTTTTATGCTTTGATGATGAGTCTTTAGTTTGTCTAATAAAAATTAAATTTTCTTACTGGTGAGTTCAAGGCTGACAAGCGGGGGACAGGTTATGCGCACCATTAAATAATTTCCGTTTGCAAATGATATTTCTGCATTATTTGGATGGTGGTAGTAGCAGTTGCTGTTGGTGATGATTTTTATGACTTGAAAAGATGTCGTTGCTGTTAATAATTTATTGATTTGTTTTTAATAACTTTGTCAGTAGCATAAAAAAAAAAAACAAATAAATAAATAATAATAAAAAAAAAGACAAAGCCAACAACAAAACTATGCTATCTTAAAACGAATCTTAAGCACTCTTCTACGAAGGTGAAGTTATGCAAATTGTAATTTTATCCATTTCAAGCTCCAGTTCGTATTCTCATTTCGTTTTGGGCGATATATCGTGCCATAGACAGAAACTTGTGAGAAATATAAGACCACTTTAAGTTCCATTCAACTCCGGCAGGCGTATGAAGAGTTCGTTGCACTGAACTATTCGAAAAAGATGTTATGGCTTTTTTATTTCTCATCCTAGGTTCGTTTAAAAACTTTAGTTTTCAGTTTCATGTAACTTGGAATCGAGAACACAAATATCATAAATGGTCCCTATTGTTTTCTCTCTCACTCTCATAAACCCAATGACGAAATAAGGTAACCCTTAAGTAGTGAGTATGCAGTAATATAAGCAGTGCACCCCCTTTGCCGTTTTAATCTTAATTAATAAAAGTGTGGTACGTTCATCCATCCAGTTCGGTGATATAGTAAAGCGAAAAAAACATGAAATAATCGATAAATTAAATTTTGTCAACAATCAAGAGAAACCTTAATAAAGATTAAACAAACCTATACCATGTCACCTGTGAATGTGCTTATGTATATTTATAGCTTATTTTTATTAATCAGATGCATAGATTCACAATATTTTTTGGCTTTTTTTTTTTTTGTTTTCTTTTTGATCAGAAACAGTTTCTATTTAGCATAACGATCCGGTTAATTAGAAATGCTTACGTTTATCTATAGCAACCTGTCGAAAGACAACATTTTACGGTCGATATTTAATGCTAGAATTGAAATGTTTAGCGGTCTTTGAGTTGCGCTTAGTATTAACGGTATTCAAAGCCATAAGTTTGTAAAGTTCACGAAACTCATCTTCGATACCGCTTTGACGCTGTGTGTGAGAAACGATGAGAGCGTATGAAGAACTCTATGAACATAAAAATTTAGGTTATATTCGGCATGTGCGGCATAGAAAACTGGTTTTAGTTTAAAATGTTTGAAAAAAAAAAAAACTTTTTTTGCATGAACTTATTTCTTTAGTTTTTTTTTTTTCTCATTTTTTATTTCTAATTCGTTTTTTGTTTTGTTTAATTAATAGCAGTTGCCGAAATCAATTTACTTAATATATATTTCTTTCAAAAAAAAAAAAGGCAAAAAAACTTTGCAAAAAGTTTAGAAAATAAATTAAATTTATTGATCCGTTTAATGAAATCATCTAGAAATACCTGAGACTCGGTACATTGCAATCATTATGTAAGATTTGTTTGTCTATAGTTTGCAAACTAGACATGTGTTAACTACAAACCGATTGTTTATCGAAAAACGTGCAATGATTGATCGGGACTTGAATAACAGACAATTGCAAAATTGATTTGAATGACAAATGAAAAAGAGGATCGATGCAGGCTTAAATGACTCAAGTCTCGATAAATGATATGGAAGTATTGCCTACTTAATGATATCATTAACAGGGGGTTGTAACGGGCAATGTAGAGGGAGACCACTAGTAACACTTGTACGGTTATCGCCGTTCTCTGAGTACAATTTACATATCGTTTAATCGCGGATGAAGTGGATAAGTTTTGTGTGTTTGCTTTAAGTGAACTGAACATTGTTTGCAGCCAGGCTATACCTTTTCCTTTGTGTGAAAGAAAGAAAAACAGGAAAAAATAACAAACTAACATCTATTCCACTAGTGAGTAATAAAGAATAGGTTTTTTGAATTTTGTACTGACTTCAGTCAGTCTGTAAGATATTGATTTTATTTACACATTTCAACAGTTAGATGAATGAGAAAAAGTATTTCATAAGGAATCCCAGGTATGGAGGCTAAAACGGTTGAAGTTACTTTGTTAGTTAGTTTGTGATTATAAAAACTCAAAATATTGCAGTGATTGTGGTTTCCTTTAAGCGAAATGTAAGCAACTCATTAAAACGGACCTACCGACCGAATGTTTTAAATTTCACTTAAGATATTCTGAAACGTCAAAAAATCCCAAAATCCATTTTGCAAGCAGATCACAAGGCTTTTTAGTTTTGTTGTTTTACTTATAGGTTCCAATTTTTCGGATATTCTGACGAAATTTGGTATATAGACGTGTTTCGACGAACCCTATTGAAAATAGATTGGATCGGATAATTTTTATCACCGCTCTCATGCAGCTGGCGACTGGCGAAAAGATCACACCAATTAGCAGAAAATTTAGCGAGAAAACGAATTAATGGATTAAAAATGTTGCTCGGTACGAACCTCATTTTAAAAGGAGTCGAATAATAACGTAGAAATCACAAAAGACGGTTTACGATACAGTATATAGGTAAGGTAGGTAGGTAGGCTGTGAAAATGTTTGAATAACATAGGTTAGTGTTTTGAACTGCTTCTTATACAAGCGTTTGTAGGAAAGGTGAGCCGTTTTGTGGGAGAACGATTTAGTCTTTAATATTTCACAGTGAGAATTGGTCCATGATATTAGCTTGAGACAAACATTAGATCTATTTCTTGTACTCCCTCCCATATAAGGGATCTAATGAAAAGTAAAGTTTATGATTAATATTTTTCGGGCACCATCCTTCATAAGGGTTCTCCTGAGAGTCTCTTTTATAATTTTTCATGACAAAAGTAGAAAAAGCATAATAGAATTTTTAAAAATTAAGTTTGCTAAACTTGGATCACGACAACTCACCTTTTGGGGCCTCTCCTATATAAATACGTCTGACTAGTTGCAGGTTGATGTATGGTGTGGTGGTATAGGACGGCCTTATTCGACTGCTAAAAAGCATTGGAGAAACTGTGTTTGTTTCATCCGTGGGAACCCACGTAAGAACTTATGTTTCAGGTGTCACCTTTTCACATACTAACGACTTACAAGCGCAATAATTT
>CCAG010005456.1:0-21014 GCA_001077435.1 Glossina morsitans morsitans
AAAACGATTGTGAATATCGAACAAAAAAAATATGAAAATTTGAAGAGTGTTCTTTAACCAGTTTTTCAATCTAATTAAGGCGTTAAGAAGGTTGGCTACGTTGCGATTCAATTGAGCTTTAATTACAACGTTCTGTTCTATGCGAAATTTTTGCAGACGATTTTATTTGTAATTGGATTCTACACTCGCAACATTTCTGCAACCGTTTTGGAATGCTTAGAACTACAGGTCAAAGGGCAAACACCCTTTAAAATTGTATAATTGAGATTGGGCAGAGGTTAAGTCGATCGAAGCCGCACTTTCTTTCAGAAAAGCAGCTTAAGATGAACAAAGTAAAAGGCTGCCTATGTCCATACTTATTTATACTCTTAATCATTATTAGAATTTAAGTCTATTCAACTTTTACATGCAGATTGGTTTTTCAGAACACTTAAGCTCGCCGTAGGTTAATTTTGAATAGGCATACACACACGCCCTTAAGAGGTAAAGAACTTTCGCGGCCTTTGAATCATCTGAAACTGATGTATGACAGCGCGATGTGCGGAGGGTCCATCTAAAAAAAAAAAAAAAGATTCATGCGATCAACTGACATGCCCACAATCATCGTGATTTATCTGTATTTGTTTGAAATGCATCGAAGTATCGAAGATTCACCTGAAGACGACTACTATAGCTTTCTCACTTTTTTCTAATATCTACATGTACGTTGATATTTAATTTAAATTTTATAGTTAAACGTGTTCATATGCATATGTATGCAAAGATGTGTGTTTATTTCAAAATATATTTCTTTAGTTCGCAATTGAGTTGCTTTTCTATCGTTCTTTCCTTTTTTTTTTTGTATCTACGCTTTAAGTTTGTAATTGTGTGCATAAAATACATTGCAATATGAAATTTGGCACAGTCTCTGTATAAATATGTTGGATCAAAGGAAAAGTTCGTGGCGTTTTTCCCAATAAATGGCATTAGGTCCACGTGCGTAAATTTAATAACTGTAACTCATCAATCCAATCCTATTGGGGGCGTCAATAGGCGACACAACGACAGTCCATAGAAAGTTCACAAAAATCCACATCACAAGTCCGTTTTTGAAAAAATTGCTGATCGCTATGGTGATGAAGACGCTTCTCTGAAAATTTCAATGTTAAAGACACGCCGCCATCTTTTCTGCGTAAAAAGCTATATAGAACAATAAAGTTTAATATTGAGTTACCATATGAGTTTGCAATCTTCGCCTTTGCAGCGAGTAGATTTTTTAGAGGCTGACATACATATGATAATTGGATAGCGGTAAACTAAATAAATTAGGCCTCATAGGCTCCATAATATCCTTTATATGTTCTAAAACTGCGTAAGTTGCGAACTGTTCCGGTTTTGTGGGCTTTCAGGAAATCGCTTCAGTTCAAACTTTATACGTACATTTTTGGCCGAAATAGACTAAAATGGAACCCGGCAAAATTTTCCAAAAAAAAAGGAATAATTATTTATGTACTTTTACGATTAATTTAAGATTTATATATGGTATCGATCAAGTACATCGCATAAATATATTTATAAACGTATAAATCGATTTTCCGACTGTAATGGGCATGTAATTGGGCGCAAATCGTTATATTTATAGCGAATCCAAAATTTACTTCGCAACCTTCAATTATTATTAGGTGTAAAGTACAATTATTGCTTTGTATCTATGTGCGTTAGACTGATCGAAGCTTCGTAAACATTTAGTGAAGGGACCGTATACCGAATAACTTTTACGTGAAGGCGGAGATACGACTAGCGTGCAAAGCACAATCTGCTGTAGTTTATGCTTATGCAGGAAACACTTGTTTGCTTGCTTTTGCCAGGATATGCGCAAATTCATACCTTTTCACGCTTGCAATATACTATTACCTGTGGGTTATCAATTGGGACAACTTTTGCAAAACTAAAAACAAAATCCATATAATAGTTGCTAAAGTCGAGTGACGAAGACTTGAAAAAGTTTTTAAGGTATGGGTAATACAGTAATCTGCCCCCACCCTCCCCCACTCTTATAAAGCGTTTTCTTATTACGTGTTTATTCATGTTCCTCATATAACATGTGTTTTCCCTCATATAATGCGGGTATTTCCCACGTTATATTTCTGTACAGTGGAATTCATAATGATTTGTATATAAAGTAGAAAACGAAGAATCATTAGATAGTGAAATTTTAATTAATAGAGACGTACAAGACGCTATGCTCTGAAAGTAAAGAAAAAATAACAAAAAGATAACACGTTAGACGAGGTGGTGATACGAGCGCGTTTTACCAGAATGCTCATACAACGCGTTTTCCGATAACGCGGAACTAATTTACCGTCTTATAGGGTGGATTTTACTGTATTTCAAAATTATTCGGTGAATTTTATTTTTATGAACCGGATCTAATTTATATTTTTTTTATATTTTACATTACCTGATCCAATTTTCGAGATGTCGACGATATATAGCTGAAATTTGACAGAAAGATTTCTTAATTAGTTGTATGATGATATGAAGATATTTCTGAAAATTTGTTACCCACTACATATATGTCTGAATCATGTTCACCCCGAGCGGGTTACTAATACACCTATCCGAAAACGAATTTCAAAAAAACAAAAAAACAATGCACTTTAAAAGCACATATTAATGCGAAAAAACGCTCGCTCTTAAGAAAATTATGTTACCGAATCTGGGAGCAAAGTCGATCGATTAGAATTTCACGAAGCAAGTTGAATTAATTAACAAGAATTCCACAACAAAGACAATCAGATTGATTTTATAACACTAGCCGCCGCCGCCGCCACCACCACCACCACAATATATACTCATTTTATACTTGTTGTTGGAGAAACGTGATAGAGATTGGTAAATTGCTCCAATATTTTGTTGTGCGGCCATAATAGAAAAGTGTTCGCGGGCCACAGTATAAGTATGTATGCTTCTTTTCGTTTTCCTTTTCAGAAGCAGTGCATCGTTTTTCCGTTCAATGAAATACCAAACAACCACTTTGCCAAGGCAAGAAATAAGATAAATTATTGATGCGGTCAACAATTTTCAGACATTTTTTTTTTTTTGGGAGAACTAGACTTTTAGTTTCAGTATTAAAATCATAATGGACGCTTGCGTGATGAGAACAGAAAATTGAATGGCATTTCGAATTTTATGGAAATCAATCGAAACTGTCCGGTACTATATGTTAAATCAGATTAATACTGTCCAGTAGGTTAGAAAAAATCGGTTCAAATTCAAAGTACAATTATTTTAATGCAACCAGCGTCACACGTCTGTCAATCCCAAACCTCCGGTGAATTTGAATTGAATTAAATGAATAATGAGCCCGTTGACCATGTAAAAGCTCAATAACTTTTAGATCACCTAATATTTCAACTTAATGCACGCTTATAGGGCAATGGCTCACACATGACAATGACTGCATGCATGTTGGCGATTATTTTGCAATCAGTTTTTCAGAAATATATTCGCATGATCGGAATTTATTGACGAAAATTTCGCAAAAATTATCGATGTTTTCCTAGGTTGTTTTACTTTATTCTATATTGTAGGCGTGTATCACGCCCGTTTTTTAATCGCATATTCGCAATCCATCAGGAAATGTTTGTGTCGAATTTGTGTGTCAGCTTCGCAACTGTTTCTTTGCGACTGCTAAGATTCACACGATTTACGAGTTGGGGGTTTTTGTTAAAAGTAAGCATATACAAACTATATATGTCGGTAAATCTAGTATTAAATTTCTCAAAAAGAAAAAAAAACATGATATCTATGGTAAAACCAGTTTGACTAACTATTTTATTAGTCAAATGTTTAAGGGGATTATAGCAGAACATATGTTTAAGTAAGATTGTGTGTTGGTCTGATGTGTTGTTTGCTTGTGTCGCAAGCCATAGAAAAACGTTTTTTTGGTAAAAGAGTAGCAGTTCCCGAAACGAAAACTTAACGCAAAGTGATCAGATAAACGAGTTTCCCGTTTTAGTTTAGTTTGTTTCGTTAATTGTCTTTTCCATTCCAAGATTCAATTTATTTATGAAGAGCAGCAAACTTCACTGTTTTTTCCTTCCGTACTGTTGAAGAGTGTTAGCCTAGTTTCTTATCGACAGCCCGTGATTGCAAACTAAATCTTAACTTTGGCATTTTTTCTTTTACGCGACGTGCGAATCCAGTTCGCTCAATCAGTAACCATATTGACAGTGTTGGAAAAGTTCATCCTCATCCAATGAGTTATTCATGTAACTAATAAATTTTTTATATACGAATACGAATGCAAGTACATTTGTATACGTAAATGTATATACGTATGCATATGCATTATTTTTCTTTCGTAATCTTAATATTTCGTCTCATTTTTACTACACACACACACACACACACCCCCCCCTCCTCTCGCGCCATCACCCCATTATCGATCATCAGGGAGGGAGAAATATTAAATTTCTTTATGTCGTATTTTCGCAATTTAGTTTGCAATATGCAAGGCTAAGTGTTCGGTTTTATGTGTGTTTATTGTGTTCTATTGAACTTTCTGCTGACGTATTGACGCATTTAAGTTTACCTTAAATGCTTGTGTTTTGTTTTACGCGTTACAGAATTCAATCTGTCACGTGTTTCATACCTATAGTCAACAGATGAGAATAAATGTTACTTTTGTCTTGCCGTTTCTAGCATCTCGGGAGATTTTATAAATTACATATACGCTTGCTCAGCTGGATGCAGTGCTTTATGAATTTCTACAGCCAAACAAATGCGTTACTAGTGAATGTCGCCAATAGAACAGACACAATGTATGTCAATCTGACGTTCGATACCGTATGCTCAAAATTCGAGTGGGAAACGTTAGGTGTGCCAAAGTCAAATATGTTGTCCCCCCTGCTATAGTTAGCAACCGGTACTCCTTGTGATTAACATTGGCTGCAATCGATTACTTATTGTCTGTTGTCGTTGTAGCGCGCTATTAAGTGTCGACTCTATGAACTTGGGGAGGTCAAATAGGTCTGGGACCACTATTACCGATTCTTAATATCGCGTTCAACATATGATATCCAGCTTTTCGGCTCTCTCAGTTTAAATCCTATTACTATATACTAAACTGAATTATTGGAATGTCTAGACAATATCAGTGTTCATTTTCATTCATATTTGCACCGTCACACTCTAAGAAACTTATATAGAGTTAAAGGCAAAAATAGCATTACGAGAAAATGTAGTTTTCCGTACTTTCATCAGCCCAGCGAACTCTGTAGATTGGGCTTGCTTAGGCTTAACCTCTCATTGATGGCAATTTGACTTAAAACTGTTAATACAAGTTGCGCTATTGACTTGACGTCCTTAGAGCGTAACCAATTATTTGCACCGGTTTCGCTGATTCGAAATTAAGTAGCCTCTTATCCATGTTACCCGCAAGGGAGATACCAAGGAGGGGTCGTTATGATATGTATGCCCAGGTATCTGGTAATTTAGCTAGCTAAGGAACAAGACTTTAAGAAGAATTTAACCGGTAGTCGGCCGTGTTGAACGCGTGTGTAACGGGTGACGCATAGAAAAGCTCTTCTAGATTTTTCTGATTTTTCAAATAGTTGGTCTTCGTAGTAAAATAAGGAGCTGTCCAATGCATAATCGAGTTTTCGCATCAAACTTCTCAGCCTTTATGCATCCTTATGCATCCTTCGCTCTCTTGCTGGGTGTGTCTATTAGTTGTTCATGTTCACTTACCGGTATCGTTTGCCTAATAAAGTCCCGTGGATTGGGATCTTATTAAACACGGTGGGGTAAATTTAGTGTAATTCAGCAACGCGTTAGATCAGATTCTGATGGAATACTTTACAAGATGAATTAGAGCATCATATCAATGGATCGATCGATTAAGATTTTCTATTCTCTTCGTAGAGCGGCATTTATTAGTCGTAGTCTTTCAACGTTTTCCTTTTCAACTTATATTTGTAATGAAATATGTTGCGTGTACAAGATTCATTCCTAAGGTGATTTTTTCTTTCTTAGGTTATACGGGGTTCCACCTTTTTCTATTTTTAAATATTTTTTCCATTAAAAATTCATTGAACTTTATTATTATTAAGAAATTAAATTTTTTTTGTACCTACAGAATACATATGTCATATTTGTTATGATTTGTTGTTGGCATGTTTTTTTCTTGTTGTTCTCGCCTTTTTTTGTTTTTTTTTTTCAGTTGTTTTTCTCAGTGCTGCTTTTACTTAATTTAATTGATTCGATAACCTTTACGGTTTCTGACTCGTTTCGTATCTTTTTTTAACATAATTTTTTATAAAAGCTGTTTAAGTCAAGTACCAGGTTGGCACTTGAGAGTAAAACGCAAGTTTATTATTCGGCAAAATATTCGAAAGATGTATAAACATATATATAAATATATTTATATATGCATGCTTGCTAAGATTGAGATTCGGTAATACTTTACCTTTTTTTAAAAGTATTCATTAGATAACGTTCAACAGCAATGGCAAGCTTAATAATCACAATATAAGCCTTCGCTTAAAACGGCAACCAGAACCGTTAATTAGATCAATTACTCCTTCATTGTTTGCACTGGCAACGTCATTTTGACTCGTGTGCATTTTTTAACGAAAGGTTTAGCTGTTGTGAAGCGTTGGCGTCTATTACCACAGCTTTTTAATACCTTACTAGTAGCCCGACTTTGCCTGCTAAGCTTTATTTCATTTTCCTAAAGCGTAAACTGTGGCCACTATTGTTTTCAAAAACGGAAAAAAATTCCTTTTATTACGCATTACTCATATTCCATCGACGATCCTACAACACCTATAGACAAATAAAAAAATCGGCCCGGCCACCCCCTATGACAGAGTATCGAAATTTTCTTTTTGTGTTCTTTCTTTCAGTAAAAAGGTGATACGTATAAAATGTTCGACCCCGACCGAATAAAATATCCTTAGTTGTTTTATTTGTGAATGGTGAAGATTGGTTAAACCGCTGCATTTTCAACTGGTTGCGGAACAGCTTGACATCGAACCTTTTAAATATAGACACTTAGTTTTCTCCCCTTAGTCTACTTAAAATGCACAGCCGCACGCTTGTGTTTATTATAAACCAGTTTCAGGTTTAAATATGTTATACTTCCCATATGAAATAGTTGCTCGTTGTGATTAATGCTCTTCAATTTATCTCTTGTGTAATAATCGAAAAAAATGAAACATGTAGGAATTTTGTTGTTATGAAAACGCATGTAGAACTGCAGGTCCAGACAGACATACGTATGCGGTTTTGAAAGCAGCCCAAAGTCAATCTTAAATATCTACAATTTTTGTTAGACCTTTCACGCAAACAAAATGTTTATAATTTCATCCCTCAATAAGCGGGTTCAATAGACAAGCAATGAGGGGGAAGATATACACTGAATTTTTAAAACTCCTGGCAGTGGACACTTTACAGTTATGTTTTATAATTTTCCGGTTTTCATCGACTTTCTAATGGACGCATTAGTATGCGGACTTAGGTTAACCGGTTAATGTGAATCAAAAATACGCCTAAAATTGCTAAAATACATCTGCAGAGCATTACCAAATAAATGATGAAAGTTAATTGTAGTCGAATAAATAAAAAAATAGCAAACCGAATATTTGAGTACCCACCAAAAACATTTTGCAACTAACTAAACACAAAACCATTATATATACCAGATGGAACATTTTGCTAGCCACACTTGCGTAACAAAAGGTAGAAGGTGATTCACGTCCCGAACATTGAGCAAACTCAAAAAGTTGGCTGTTTTTAAATCTTTTTCCACTAAACAGCAAAACTGAAAATTTCACTCTTCGCTATTATCGTAAATATTTCTGTTTGTCACGTTCTTCAATACGAAACTAGGTGAATAATCACTTTTGGAGCGTTTTAAATAAGAAAACTGAAAGCGTAATATGTTACTACACGTTTTTCAAAAACGAGTAAAAAAATGAAGGTTGCAGTAACATATTCGGGTTTAAGATGAGACTGAAAAAGTTTTTCGCAAACTTTCGTTGGTCTGAAAAATGTTAGGGGACAAAAAAAAACTGTTGATTTGGTGTCAAGGGATGTCCGTGTTTAACATTGACCTGAAAGCTTAGATAATGTGAAAGAATAAAAAAATGTTGGGCTCGCCATATAAGTGAAAAGAAGAACTGCTCTATTTACCCAGTTTTTATCTAAATGCTAATGATTTTTGAGCGAAGTTTTGGGATTGCTAAACTTGAATAAATTGGGCAAAATTTGAAATTCGATTATTTTTCAAAATACGCACGACAACACATGATAGAAGAATTCAATCTAGTCATTCACGCTGGCCACAACAATATGCAATTTATAGCGTCTTCGGTGTACGATGCTTAGGAGAAAGTATCGAAAATATTAACATTTTGAGGGCACAAGAAAGGGAAAATCACCCATCTAGATGCATTTGGTGAACCATGTATTGCTGTCTATATACCATTCACTTTAAGTAGATGCTACTAGAGCATGCTCTGTTGCTACACACTTTGAATACTTATCGTAAACAGTGCATATTATAAGTATATACCGATAGTAACGCCATGAGAAGCAGACAGTAACAATGTTTAACAACAACTACATCATACATTTCAACTTATGCTTAAGGTTTATAGTATGTATAGTAATGTGCTCCGTCTCTCTATTTTTTTTTTCTAGTTATTTTATTCCTATTTTATGTTCGTTTTATGAATGTAAGCAAAAAAAAAAACGTCAATATGTTGCAAGAAAAAAAAGAAAACGAAATAAAAGCAAAATTTACACATGCATGCATACCTGACTATAGATTCATTATAGGAACATTAGAACACTACCGACCCCTAATTTTCTGTACTCTATTTTTTGCATATAAAAAGGAAAAAGGCGATTTAACAAATGAAACATTCCATTGAGAGCAAATAATACAAAGAGAGAACCCATTTGCTCTCTTTTCGTCATTAAAGAATAAATCGAAGAAGACCTTGTTTTGCCTGTTTTGACATCTTTATCTGTTCGAATGTATTTAGTGTCGTGTTGTTTGGAAATGTTATAGTGAATTTTATTATGTAAATTTATTAACTTTACCAGCTTGTTTATAAATTGCCTTGACGTTTATTATGCTTTTACCATTTTATTAAGGAGAGGTTTGTTTAAGTGCTGCGGGTCTTCTTTGTCGTCGTTATTAAGATAAAATTTTGACGGGAAAACAGCTGGTATCAAGAACTAGAATTACAAAAAAAAGTGACCAACGATTAAACGAATTTTAACGAGTAAATTAAAGGCAAGAATAAACGAAAAATTACTTCGATTTCGATTTTCTGTAGCAATTACAATTACAAGTAGTTAGTAGTTCGTAAATATGTTTGTTTTGTCTCGTAATGCAGAGATAACACATCCTGGTTTTGTTTTTTTAATCAATCAGATTAAAAATAAAAACTCATTCCACAACTTTTTTCATGGTTTTACTTAAATATTTTGCTTTTTTTCGTATCATTTAAATTTTGCTTTCATTTTTTTTGCACATATAAGCACATATATATATGTGTATACCATAGTAAAAGATTGCTCTTTTATTTATACGCTAGTAAAGCGAAACAGCAAAAATAACGAGCATTTCAAGAGAGTAACAAAGTGACAATAAAGCGAGAGAATGAGAAGCATATAGCGAAGGTTTTTATAGATTCTACTTCAGTTTTAATGCCAAGTAGTGTATCATATGTTTAGTAGTGGTAACGTAGTGGTGGTATTGAGGTGGTTTTTGTGTTGCTGTTGACTTGTAATGATAAGAAATTGGATTGTCATAATTAAAAGTCGCATCAAAATATCTAAACTAATATAATTTTGGTTATTTGTTCCTCGAAACTTAAAAAGTAAAAGAAAAAGTGAAATAATATAACAGCGAATAAAATATAATAATTCTAATAAACAATGCTATGATAAGTGCTCGTCGTTTTAACAATTCGAGCAAAGTAACGATCATTAGTCGTAAACGAAAACAGCTGAGTATTTAGTAACTCGTTATACTTGTTTTTGCGTATATGTGTTTATTAAAAAACGAGTATGAGATAACAGTCGTTACAAAAGAGAAGACAACGACAACCAAAGAAATGAAAACGACACAATATGGGAAATTAATTGGAAGAGAAATTCCGACAGAAGAAAAGTAATTTTAATACTTCGATTCGAAAAAAAACATTTATATATGTTTCATTCCGAACAGTTTTAGAAAACGCGCCCGCATTAAAATAAATATATTTGTACAATTTTGTGTTAATATTTTGAAGAAAAAAAAAGCAATTCACGCCACACTTTTGATCTAAAATTCAACAAAATTAAAAGAACGGCACTGAAAAACTTTGAAAAATTTTGTAGATAACGCAACCACAATAACAAATCCCGTCAGCTACAGCGTTCAATTAAATTTATAGGAGAGAGAGTGCGACAGAGAGAGAAAGAGAGAAACACAGAGAACAGAACAGTTAACAACATTATATATTTGGAAAGAAAATTAACGAAATTCATAATACAAAAATCAACCAATATATAACAAGGAGGTTATTTATAAATATCTGCACAATTACAAAGAGTGAGCATAAATTTAATTAATAAGAATTACTGTTAAACATAAATAACTCTCGAAATACTCAAGTAATTATGTATAAATAATTTTTTAAAAGTGAATTGGCAAATTGTTTTAATATAAACTAAGGTTATTTCATTTCTCTTTAATGATTGCTTCAGTAAATGTGACGAAAGAAATTTCTAAAATACTTGGGCTCCTGTTGCCCAATGAACATCAATTCAAAAAACGCTTTCTTTTGTTTGCGTACTTTGGTACTTGGTACGCCAGAAGTAGTAAACATAGACAGTTAAAATAGATAAAATTTATGCAGTAAACATGCTTAAAATAAACGGATTCCTTTGCCACTATTTAATAACAACAAAATTGTATCATCAGAACTATCATTTAAATGATTTTATTGTGTTGTGCTTCTTGCAAGTATTGACTTAAAATAAATATGTGTTGTACTGACATCTATATATATTGCATTAGTCAATAATGTAAACTTGACGTAGAAAAAATATTTACATTTATACATTCAAAGTAAACAGAAGAGAGCTTAAATATCGTCCGCATATATATATATATACAAACATAATGTGTACTTTGTGGGTCCGTGTATATCCATATATATATATATATATATAAATGTGGCTGTTTTCTTGCTTTCGAAAACTTTGAAATCAAATTTATTATTGACAACACGGTGTTTTCGAGACATTTTATCTGTCGTTAGTAATAAACCAGTACATATCGTAGTACACTTAATGTTGCTTACTCTCAGATAAACTTATTTATGCATATCCGCGTATACCGACCAATAAAAATTTAAATAACATTAAAATATTATGACGAAATGTTTAAACCTGAAAAAAACCTTGTCAGAGAACAAGTCAATCAGGAGAGTTTGAAGTGTGAGAAAAAAGAGAGCACGACGAACAATAAATTTTATAATTTAAGTCAAATCTACGAGATAGCGAACCGTTAGTTTACAATAAATAATGCTAATATAGCGTTTTTTGAAACTTTTGGTAAGGATATCGAAATTGTGTAGCAGTTTATTAGAAAGACTCAAAAATGTTGAATTCGGGAAGAAATGACGGGAATTTTAAATGAACAACGGAAGAGAAATGATTGTAGGCAGTTGATTTGACATTTTAACTTCCTTCACCTCTTTTTATTAGTGATTTTTAAGAAAATTTCATAACACCTTAAATAGACAGATAAGATAAGAAATATAATCTTCCAAATAGACGATATGGGCTGAAAGACGAATTAAACAAAGTCGTGAAAAGTTTGGAATTCTCTTAATTCTCTTAATAGAGGAATTTTCAGTTAGAAATGTTTCTTACATTTACCAACAGTGTGAATTGATTTACATTTCAAACATGTAAAGAAAAATTTGAACGCGACGTCAGCTCTCTATTTCCAAACAAATTTTAATATGCTAATACAATTAACCCATACCCAATTTTTCAAAAGTGGCAAGTACCGCAAAGAAAATATCTTGAACAAAAGTACGTACTGACACGCTCCAATAATATCCACTTAAAAGCGACAACAACTCTTGGATTTGGAATTCAACAGTGTCTTTATACAAAGCTTGGCAACTCTATAGTAAAACGAGACTACAAAATCAAAGACTTCGAAAGAGTGTATCAGAATAAACAAAAGATATAAGATATACGATTAACTTGAGATAGAAAGAGAGGCTTACCTATGTGATCCGCAAACTAGTTTTGCCATTGTGTTGTTGATAAACATTTATAAAGTGGCGGATTGCTGAGAAAAGTACCCCATACTAAAGTATACATGCATACGTGTATATGAATACACATGTAACTGAAATGAAAACGATCATCGACTAAGGCAAGTGATACCACTCACGTACTCAAAAAAAGAAAAAAACAAAATGTACACATACCCCCTCACGAAACGTAACATAGGTATGAGCGAACGAATAATTATACAGCAGACTGCTGACAGAATAATACATAAAAGATACATTAAAAATGCAGCTACACTTATTCGCACTTACACATTCGTAAAGTATACCTATAATATTAGAGGAAAAATGAAAAACCACTTGAAAGCATACACAAGTCGTTTCGATTTCGTGCAATAGAGACACCTTTCGAATTGTCGCACATAGTTAATGAAAAATTAGGTTTTTTCTTTCATATATATAATTCGCTAAAGAAAGGGATACTTTAGTGAAACAAATAGAATTAAAAATTTGTAAATTTAAAATAAAAATGGGAAAAAAGAAGTTCAATGGAATACCATTTCTTTAAAATTGAAAAAACTATGCGTCAGTAAATAACAACTACAAATATGCAATAGTTAGACGAGTAGTATTGGTGCGTTTATATATGTAGAGACGTGCATATCATTACTTTATTTAATTGTATTTTCATATACACGAATGCTTTTGCAAATATACACAAAAACACTGCAAGAATGAAGCTATGCACACACAAAATATCGTTAAATATTTATATATATGAAAAACACCTCAAAACGTCTAATGTTATGAATGAGCGCAAAAGAGCAATGCACCATGCATAATGCTATATGGTGATCCTTTTCTAAATGAGAAAAAAATTTTAAAAAAAAATTACCCTAAACAATTATCGTTGGCAAGTGTCATACTCAAAATTAAAAAATACTTCTAGAAGAGAGAAGGTGAATTATATTGAATAAAGCAAAGAAATAGTGCCAGGCATCAATTTCTAAGAAGAAAAGGAAAAAAAAAGAAAAGAAAACTTTCATTGCATCTGGCAAATAAAGGATTGCACTAATAATGCAATATGCTCTGAATAAATATTTCAAAAGAATATAAAACTTTTATCAATTTCATTACACAGGCAAAAAGAGTTCAGTTTTATTTCGACATTAGTCAGATAAAAAACCAACTAATAAAGGAAAACGCAACAGAATAACAAGAGTAAGGTAATTTGTTGTTAACGTCCATCCTAACTTAATTTCATTTCTCAGAAATAATATTTACGAGGTAAAGGGCGAGAAACCAAATATAGATATTTTTTTTTTTGTATATTATAATGAACAACTATTTGCCAGTTCAATAGAAAATCTCATTTCGCTATATAAGTGTCAAACAAAAGTTACTTGTCACTAATGTGTATTTCGAGAGTTACATACTAATGTGATTAATAAACGTGCGTAGTAGTAAAATGTGCTCCTGAGCCTAAAAGAAAATTCCTTTGTTCTTTTTTCCTCTTCGCAAATCAGTTGTTCTTCGATGTAAGTTCAACAGTTTAGCCAGTTGCCCTAATCTACTCTCCATCTTAAAAAAGTAAAACTATTTGCGGAAATACAGAAATATTTTTTTAAACTCTCAATAAATAACACCGTAACCGTAAAAGAGAGGAGCACCACCAGGCAGCTATATAGAAAGTCCACGTCTACAAAAATAACAACAATAATAACACCAACAAAAACGTCAGTCTCCTCATTTTACTTTTAAGGAACCACCAACAGAATTGCTTCCGTACATTCAGTGAGATTATACTTCCTGATAAAAGAAAGAAATTTCAATAAACTTTCGATTTTTCTGCATTGCTGTTATCGAATTCTACACGTTCACCAAATCTTGGAACAACAAAGGACGTTTTTTAAGGTTTACAAAACGGCGAAACATTGGTACAATAAATATTTCCGTAAAAACAAAAGGATATTTATTTTACGCTCGATTGACAAATCCCGAATACTTCCCTTAGAAATTTCGTCCGTACATTGGTTAAATTAATATTTACCAATTAGTGAATAAGAGGTGAATTATTGAAGAAAGTAAAGGAAAAACATTTGAAAGAAAAAGCAGAATAAAACAAAAGAAGTTGACGCCGTTGCTTTTGGCTAAGGCGTTATGACAAATTCGATTTCTTCCGCGAAATGCCCGTCTGTCCTAACGTCTGGCAAATATGGAATGTCTCAGCATCGCAGTATTGTCGACAATTCAAAGGAATATATATTCGTTAAACTTACTGATTCAGCGTTTCGAGCCATCGAAGAATACCAACGCAACCTACAGTCGAAAAGACTTGGCCAAGGTCAATGTGCAAAAATACAATTTATCGGCAATGCCGGCGTTATTCACTTTCCGACTGCTGATGGTGGTGGTGGACCGCCAGACGGTCGTAAATTCGGTTTCGCTATTGACGATGTGGAGGGTTCATTGGAATGTATACAACAGACGGGTGCAGAACTTGACGTGTTGGGTGCTCTTAACTATCGTATGCGGATTCATGCCAATGATGATGTGTATGATACAACAAGAACGAAAATGGCCATTGCCGAGGAAACGGAGAAGAGTAAATGTATTCGTGAAATTAAACCCAATCAAACGGATATTGGACGTAAGGTAAAGCGGCCTGTCTCGGCTGCTTCCCTGCAAGCCTATGCAAACGGCTTAAATAGTGGTAACAATAATGGCATTAATGGCAGCAGCAACAACAACAATGTTAGTTATTTAGGTGTCAACAGCCACAGTAATAACAGTAGTAATAGTCGTAATAAATCGCTCAATAACCATTCACCCCCATTCAATGGAAACGGAAGTGGTTCTTCATCTCTTTCCTCGTCAAACGTATCATCACGATTAGGGTCTGCAGTTAATTCCCGCTCGTCACCTAATCCGATTACGATGGGCGGTAGTGGTACAACTGGTAGCAACAATCGTTATGGTAGTCCTTCAAATTTGTCTTCTTCCTCCTCAACCTCTTGTTTGCCTTCTTTAATGACTTCCGCATCATCTCTATCATCTACATTAGCAGGAGGAATTACAACAGGTTACCAATCGGCCTCATGTAGGAACTCTCCGCCGCCTATCGTAGTGACAAGTCTTCAGAAAAACTCTAAGGGAGGCGGAGGAAATGGTAGTGGGCGGGGTTCTTTATTAGGTATCAAGAGCTCGTCAAGTAAAGGAAGTGGTTCCTCGTCCGGCAATAACAGCAAGTTACCTGATGTTTCACGGCGGAAGATACGTGGACGTCTGATACATTTATTAGCTCTAAAGCCTTTCAAGAAGCCTGAACTTTATGCTCGCTTGCAAAACGAAGGTCTGGCTCAAAGAGAACGTCAACTTATCACCAATATACTCAAAGACATATCGACTTTGTCCCGTGACAATACTTATAACCTAAGGCGGAGTCTATGGAACGATGTTGACGAAAATTGGCCTTATTTTACAGAGCAAGAGTTACAGCAATTAAAGAGACGTAAACCACAGAACCTTACGCCGCCTATGAGCTCAGATGCAGGCAGTTCAACATCGGGTCAAAGCCCCACATCCTCAACCCATACAGGCAGCCCACCGCCACTAGTGGCCGGTGGTACTGTTGTCGGATGTGGCCTGAAAAGAGCTAGTCTGGAACCAGATTTATACGATGGGGCCTTATTAAGTGGCGTTCAGCCCAAAAAGCAACGCATTAGCCATTATAAGAAGGATATGTTGGGTGGAGGAGGTTTGACTGCGTCAACTTCTGCAGTAAGAGTGCCTGGCAATACGTACCAACATCAGAGTCGAAATTCGTTGGCTTATTCGCCGCCAAGTTATAATAGTGGGGGGAGTAATGGAAGCATTAGTAATCAGGTACAGACGAATGATGAAAATTCGGGAAATTCTGATTTAACTTTCAATGTCCTTAACAACGTTGATGATTTAATGGCTCATGCCAGTATTGGATATGCATCAGGAGGGGACCAACAACAATCCATTCAAACACGTAGTAACGGTAGTAGTAAAACCAGTCTTAACAAGTTTGCGCCGACAACAAAAAGTATCACTAGCGGTAGTTTAAAAGAAAAACGTGGCTCTGCTTGCGGTAGCAGCCGAGAGACAACGACCGCAACGGGTATACGTCGTAGCAACAATTCGCCCACGCCATATGCAAATAATTTTGTGCCTGAATCTAAAAGTAATAGCAGTGATGGTAATAGCCGCCCGCACGTCTCACAGCAGCTACTGCATCACAATTTACATAAATCAACCTCAAGCAACAGTGTTTTTGGCCATAATAATAGTCAGCATGAAGAAACTGTTAACAATCGCAGCAGGCATCACTCTTCAGGACGTGATTCTAGTAAACATTCGAAATCTACTTCCGCCCTTCAAGGGCAATCACCTCAAAAACAATGTAGTAATAACAACAGCAACAAATATCAGCAAAACAATTGTCAGCAACAACAACAGCAGTCTATGATGTTGCCATACACTAATCAGCATCTAGTAGATACGCCGCCACAAGCGCAATGTACTATACTAAATACCCCATTTGTCACATATCGTCAGCCCCAGCATTCTTCGCCCACACAACAACAAATTGATGCGGCTGCCGACTCGTTCTCCATGACTACTAGCTCTACAACGGATGCTTCGCGTTATGATTTTAGCAATTACACGCCTATCACTAGCATTGAACAGCGCCGCCAATACAAGACTGAATTTGAAAGTGACTACGATGAGTACCGCAAATTGTTGGGACAAGTGGATAGCGTGGCACAGCGTTTCCGGGAGATGGCTGAAAGTTTGAAAAAAGTACGGCAAGGCTGTCAGGACTATTATAAAATTAAAAATCAAATACTAAACGAGTATCATCGAGTGCGCAATGAAGAGGCGATCAATCGCGATAAGCAACGATTTGATTATTTGCATGAAAAATTGGCTCACATTAAGCAATTGGTTATGGATTATGACAAGAAATTAACTAGTGGGGCTATACCCCCACCATCTCATCCATCCCAATCACAAAAAATTATGATAGCAGCTCAACATGTGGTTGCAGCAAATCCTTCTCAACAAGTTGCGAACGTTCCGGCGCCTGCGCCAATATCAACACAAATACTAACTGGCGACACTGGTACAACTCTCTCGCCTATGTTACAAAATGAAAGTAGTAGTAATCATTCGACACCGTTAGCTACTATACACAAACAAAAAAGCTTACATCGCACTCACAATCGCCATCATCAGCAACAGCAGCAACAACCACAACAACAACAACAACAGCAGCAGCAACAGCAACAACAACAGCAACATTGTCAACAACATCATGAACCAGAAACGATACGCATAGACCAGCAATTGTCGCTGCCAACTACTCCCGATCACTACAGAAATGGTGGTCAAAATACTGGCGAACTACAAAATAAACTTACTCAACCACCATCGTATCAACAGCAGCAAAACCACAATGATTCCGATTCTGATAGTGACGATAGTTCATCTTCGTCATCATCGAATGATGGCTCTGATGATGATGATGAAGACAATTCTGATGACGATGGCACCGACGATGATGACTCAAATTCCAACTCAAATGACGATGACGAAGATAATGATAACGAACATAATGCATGCTACTGACTTTTCTTGTATAACCTTGATTTATATGTAAAATATTGCACATACTATATATTTTTAAAGTCCCAACCCGTCATGCATAAGCATATTAACTCAATTTATCTTTGAGTTCTAAGATAAAGCAAAGCAAAAAAGTCCTTTCTTTCTGTAGACAAATTATTTCCTGAATGATTGTATATTATATTAAATAGAAAAAAATGATATTCAACATATATTGAATGATTGATTGATTGATTGATTAGCAAACCTCTTCTTATTCAACGTTATAAGATTTTAATCAATTTTTGATTTTTTTCAATATCACTTCGAGATTGGTTTTTTTTTATATTTTCCTGTTTTGTTGGCTTAACGAAGTAAAAACAAAAGTATTGTCTAAAATTTTTTTATGATTAAATTTAATCCGAATTTTTTTTTTTGAAAAACCTCGAAAAATAACTTGTTTAGCATTTTTTACTCCTCTTAGTAGATTACGCGTATAAAATGTGGAAAACTGATTTGTACTCGTATTTCAATCAATTTGTCTTTTGTTGCTACTACTACCACTACGACTACTACTACTACTTAAAAAAGATAATAAGCACAGGGATCGGATTGTCAATTAGCTTTCATTTCAATAAATTTTAGCAAGCAATAAAAGTTCTTTAAAAATCCAAACACGGAATTAAGAAACTAAAGAGTATTATCCATTTTATATTCACGAATTCTCGTCCGATCAGTCGAAGGTATACAATGTAATATAAAATAATTAAATAAAACAACGCATTTGTAATTATCATTAAAAGCGTCCCAAGCAAGGTCTCTAATAAATGGTGCAAGTCCAAATGATAAATGTAGTATTGTTTGTATGCTCAGTATTATCAGCACAGTGTATAGTTTTTCAAACCTCGATTTTTATTTGAGGATATCTGAAAAAAAAACGCCTAATATTAAATCCTTGCGTCAGATAGTTACTAGGCCGGTCGGGTTTGTGAAAGTAATAATTATGGAATTTGTATATTGTGTATATTTCTGATTTTATTTGAGCGTGACGTGACCCTTGTTTTTTCTAAGAAAATTATTGTTAAATCAATTCCACAATTCCGAAAAATCGAATCTTTGATGATTACTAAGTCGCATGTTGAACGTCGACAAAAGAATTAACAGAATTCAGCAGAGAGACGAATTTCGGATCGAAAGTCTTTAGGTCGATTCTCTCGACAACAGTGGTAAATGCAATACGTCAAGTTCCGTCCGCAGTGCCTGCAGACAGATTCCGAATAATCCTTTTAAGCTTCAATCTTTGGTAAGAAAGAGAGAATTTATTCTCCAAAACAAAAAAAGAAGATACACTCCATGTTCATAAATACTCAATTTTCATCCCCAGTGAAGTTTGACTCTAAAAAGAAGGAAAGGAGGAAGGTACCCAATTTTCACCGCCGGAAGACAAATTTTACGGTTCTCTCAATACTAATATGAAACCTCAATTTATCCCTTGCTCTCGCACCTTGGCTGTTGTTGTGTTTGCACACCTAGTGCATAATTAATGAATGTAGGCAGATTAGCTAGACTTTAGACTTTTTAAGTAGGAAAGAACAACAACACTGAACCCTATCATATCTGAACGCGTTCTGTCGAAATTGCAGTATGTATGCGTTCTAAGAAAGGCCATATAGTTATCATTTCGATAGAGTAAGAAAGATCTAGTAAAGAAGCAGAGCACATTTTAACCACCTGATCTCTTGCTTATATTGCACAGGAATAAGATGTGACTGTTAGCAGGAAGAAGGGCCGCGTTGCGATCTTAATTGTCATTTCAAATTACAAATCAGTATTATTGTGTAGGGTACCAAAGATATATGCATATTCAAGATCTATCTAATTTTGTATCATTGTTGAACGCTAACAACTTTGCTGGAAGGGATTTTCAATTAAGGCATCTAACGCATCACACATAGTGATTGATTATTTTGGTTCCTACATTTGACGGTTTTATCCGGAAAAGAGAAAATTAACAAATTAATAATAATAAGATAATAAATTTTCTGTTTGTCTGAAATTTTCTACACAATGCTAATAAACTTTCATAATAATTTCATAAATGTGATGATAGTTTTTTATTCCGTGTTGCTGGCCATTTCAAATAGTAGATACTCATTCAACCACATAACTAAGCCATTAACACTCGGTTAATAACAATTTGTCGATTATTCTGTGAATAGAGATAGAACTAGAGCGAGCGATATTTGCGATATGAAGAGGGAGGCAATGATCGATAGAGAATACATTCTATATTTAAAAATTGGTCATAAGTAAAGCAGGCGGCGTCGTATCGTGTGGTAGGGAGGGAGGCATTGCATTTGAATACTGAGAAGGTATACAAAAAAAACGTAGTAGAAAAAGTAAACCCCATCGTCTCTACCTCAGCTCTGCATTATCACCTAAGCTAGAATATAAAAATTTAATATCGATCTAAACGAACCCGATCTATGTTCTATTCACGCATATATTACCTCACGTCTTGCACGTTTTCCACTAAACACGAAAATATTCCCCTAATAATGTATGTCAACATAATGTATGTCAACATTTCTTGTCCCGTTTTGCCTTTTTCATTTTCGGACACGTATATATCCTTTCGATAGTTGAAATTGGTCTATAACCGTGGTAAAGTTTTCAATTTGAACAGACGATTTTAATTTAATCTTAAGTAGTATCGGTCTTGCACGAGTACATACACATATTCTATTTTTTTATATTTTTTACTTTTTGTCGCAATCCTTTCGGAAATAGTCGATCTATTAAAGAAAGAAAGAAAAAAAAAAAAAATAAATAAATAAATAAATAAAAATTAAGAAAAGAAAAGAAATATGGTTTTTGAAAAGAAAGAAAAACTAAATTAGGCGAAACTGTTAAATAAATAGTATTAAGCTAAACAAGAAGAAACACTTTATTTGGGAGCATACTAAAAAATCCTATAAAAAAAGAGAATTTTTTTTTATATGTAATGAAAACTAAAAATAAAAATACATTTATATACACAACATATATATGAATCAATATCATGTATATGTATATGTATATATA